>CM071866.1:41956600-41983475 GCA_036759665.1 Gynandropsis gynandra
AGCGCTGAGCGATCAGAATCGCTGAGGAGCCTCCAAAAACATCAACTTTTAATATATAGATTTTGCTACTATATATTAAATTATGTATGTACTAGGTTGTTATCCGCGTGTTGTGCGGGATATATTTTTTATAGTTTTATTGAATGAATATTGAAAAATTTTATAACAGATGAATTTAGAAAATATAATGTTATCAAAGAATAAATGTTATTAAATGATATATTTCATAATTAAATGCTATCAATGATTGGTTAAATAAAAAATAAAAACAAATGTATAATAGTTGAAATGCAATACGAAATACATTTAGCAAATATATTGTTTATATTGATGAGATATATAATCAACTGAATCGATTGTTATAATTTGTATATATATATATCAATAAAAATATATTACGCTATAAAACTTACAAATTCTTCTATTTGTTTTACAATTATAAGAAATACAATATATTTATATAAGATATATTGTTAGCTTCATGCGATAATAAATATATAAAATCAGTAATTAATATATTGATTATTAAAAAATTTAATTCTAAAATTTTAAACTAAATATAAATTCTTAAGATAATCTATAGACTTATATTTTTTTTAATTGGGAGGTGAAAAGTTTTTTATTATTAAAATTTTATTTATTGTAATAAATATATTTATTATTTTTTTATTTTGTTGGGATGTTATAAATTATTGTAAATATATTAATATAATGTTCTTCCAAATATTTTTTAAATTCATATATTTAAAATTTATATAAAATGTGTCAATAATGTATTGATTATTTAAAATTAAGCTCTGAAACTTTAAACTAAATACAAATTCTTAAGATTATGTATAGATGTAAATTATTTTTCTTAATTGGAAGGTATGTATTATATCCGTTTGGGGTAATGTATTCTAATGTATTGGTGTATGTCGTCTTACATATTGTACTTGATTTAATTGAATACTCGTGTAATGTATTGTATATAATGTATTGGTGGGGAACAATACATATATATATAAGACGTATATATTTTTCGGATATGGATATTGGTTATTTAAATGTATGTATTCATATGTATAAATATATTGCATATGAAAGTAAAAGGCAAATGAAATGAAATGATAAAAGGAGTTTTTTTTAGAATAATAAAGACAAATGAAACGAAATGACAAAAATAAAAGGAGTTTTTTTTAAAAAAAATTAAAAGGTAAAGGAGGATGTTTTACTGAGGTGGCAGCTTGAGGATGCAGCAAAACATCCTCCTTTTACATATATGATTATATAATAAATGTATATATTATATAGTGTATGTAATGTATTATATCCGTTTGGGGTAATGTATTCTAATGTATTGGTGTATGTCGTCTTACATATTGTACTTGATTTAATTGAATACTCGTGTAATGTATTGTATATAATGTATTGGTGGGGAACAATACATATATATATAAGACGTATATATTTTTCGGATATGGATATTGGTTATTTAAATGTATGTATTCATATGTATAAATATATTGCATATGAAAGTAAAAGGCAAATGAAATGAAATGATAAAAGGAGTTTTTTTTAGAATAATAAAGACAAATGAAACGAAATGACAAAAATAAAAGGAGTTTTTTTTAAAAAAAATTAAAAGGTAAAGGAGGATGTTTTACTGAGGTGGCAGCTTGAGGATGCAGCAAAACATCCTCCTTTTACATATATGATTATATAATAAATGTATATATTATATAGTGTATGTAATGTATTGTATCCGTTTGGGTAATGTATTGTAATGTATTGGTGTATGTCATCTTACATATTGTAATTGATTTAATTGAATACTACTGTAATGTATTGTATATAATGTATTGGTGGGGAACAATATATATATATATAAGACGTATATATTTTTCGGATATGGATATTGGTTATTTAAATATATGTATTCATATGTATAAATATATTGCATATGAAAGCAAAAGGCAAATGAAATGAAATGATAAAAAGAGTTTTTTTAAGAATAATAAAGATAAATGAAACGAAATGACAAAAACAAAAGGAGTTTTTTTAAAAAAATTTAAAAGGCAAAGGAGGATGTTTTGCTGAGGTGGCAACCTGAGGATGCAGCAAAACATCCTCCTTTTATATATATGATTTTCATCTAATAAAAATACATACACGAATCATGTTTTTGTATGATTTTTTCTTTTCGCTGAATTTGAAAATACTTTCGGATATAACAAAATTTTTTTGCGCAAAAATATCATTTGTGAAAACAATATAAGTTAATTCAATTAACGAATAGATGATATAATACGTTATTCCAATTTTAAATCATCTTACTGATGAAAACATTTACATTAACCGAAATCCAAAGACGTAATATGCCCTAAAATCTATAAATTTCGTCTGAAATTATAATTTTGTTAACATTTTTCTTTTATAACTCTGGTTAAGTAAGTTTAGAAATGATGGTCAATTAAGTTGTGCGTATAGGATGTTTCTAGAGTTTGGACTACACATGATTTTTGTTTCGTTCTTATCATTTCCAGCATGTAAAACACTTAACAAACTCAGTATACAACATTATATATATATATATATATTAATCGAAATTTAGATTTATAAAAATACATAAGTCGATAGATTTTTCTAAACAATATAAAAACAATCTCATAGAAAGCCTCACCAATATAATTTATTGGGAGAAAAATATCGAAGAAGTACGTCAGACTACATGAGTGCAAATCACAGAGTTGCAAGTGTACTTAGAGCGATACAGTGAGAAATGGTGAGAAACAATTAGCGTTTATTTACATCTAACTCGGGGGTTATCTGCGGAAATCTTTAGTGCATTGTAAAGAAAGACAAGTGTACTTAAAAGATTGATTCGTAAATAAAGCTGGTATTGTTTGATATATTCGGTCCTATTGATTCCTGTTATTGATTAACGTTGTCGTTTTACTGTTTTCAATTGATATCAGAGCTAGTAACCTAAGTTTAAAGTAAATCTAAAAACTGGTTTGAGATCCTAGAAGACAATAATATGGAAGGACCAAGAGATCTGTATTCGTTCGGAAAATCAGTCATGCTCGATGCTTCAAACTATGGCTATTGGAAAGTTAAAATGAGAAGATCATCTGCAGATGAACAAGGATACAAGAAGGATAATAAATTCGGAGCTCAATATCATGAATGCAAAGGATTCAGACACTTTAAATTTGACTGTCCAAGTATGTCAAAAAGAGAAAGTGTTTTGAAAGGACTACGAGAAAAACGATGCTACAAATGCAAAGACTTTGGGCACACAAAAAATGAATGTGCGGATGAAAATATGGTCAAAGGAAAATCACTAATCACGTTTAGTGAATCAAGTTCAGATTCTGAAGACGACAATGAGGAAGACTTGTCAAGTTTTGTTTCATACATCGGAATAATACAAGAAAATGATGAGGAAGAAAAACAAGGCAACAAAGATGATGAAACAGAAGTTGAAGAACACGATGAAGTAGATGTGGAAACCATCTATAATGAGTGGCTGAGAATGAGCAAGTTAAACGTTCAATTACTGAAAGAAGAAGAAGAAGTGTGTTATGTAAAAAGTCAACTTGAAGAAACAAATAAGCAACTGAAAATGGTTTCTAATGGCACTGACAAACTTGATCACTTGCTCTCAATAGGAAAACGAAAAGGAGATAACCACGGAATTGGTTATATGGGAAATACAAGTAACATAGAGAATAAATTTGTTTCGAGAGGAGATCTGTAAGAGGATATGAGACAGAAAGGAAAACAACAATCGTGCAACACACTCAAAGAGAAACATGGTTTCAAAGACTTCAATAAAAACAAAAATGAAAGTTATCATTCTCATGGGTAAACTTCAAGAAGGCAGTATCAGGCTTCACATCACGGTTACAACACTAGAAGAAAAAATCATGTACGATTCCATGTACAAAATATTGGAAGAAGTTATCAAAGTGTGAATCAAAAGAGAACTTCAGTGACATACTATTTTTGTGGAATCAGAGGACATAATCAGATCACATGCTATAAAAAACCCAGGTATGATTCAGGTAAGTATGTTCTTCCCAAAATAAAACAGGTTTGGATAAGAAAAAGTGATCTTCAATGCAAAGTTGCTTATATTCTGACTCAAAATGATAAATCTCACACTTGGTACTTTGATAGTGGATGTTCTAAACACGTGACATGGAATAAAGAACTTCCATCAAATTTTAGTGAGAGAATGAATGCTGGAAGTGTTACATTTGGTGATGAAAACAAATGGAAAATCAATGGACAAGGAGATCTACAAATTCCTGGACAACCCATGTTAAACAACGTTCATTATATGAAGGGATTGACTGCTAATTTGATTAGCATTAGTCAATTGTGTGACAGCGGTTACAAAGTACAATTTAAACAAAATGAATGTTGTATCATGAATTCTAACAGAAAGTGTATTCTTTCAGGTATGCGATCATCAAACAATTGCTATGTGTGGAGAGATTGAAGAAAGGAGTTTTGAAAGTGACGAAAGATTATCAAATCTTGGTAAAATTTGCAGATTCGAATTAGGTTTGAGGTATTCCTAAACTAAGTCTTGATATATGTCAATCGATCTCCAACTAAATGATATCTTCATAAAAACTCCTCGATTTGGATCATGTTTATTAGTCCTGACTCTTTAAACTGACTTGATATAAAATTAGGACTATGTATGTAAGAAAGTGAGAGTGATTTTTGGAGCTAATGGTCTGGTTATTAGTACTTGGTTTATCAAGGTCACTTAAGCTTTACTGAAGTACACATATGCTAGCAAACTTATCCTTTCTTTGAGATTAAAAAAAAGGGGGTTTGGTTCTCTTACTCTTTTAATGACTCGATGGTTCATAAAAGGATTTTAATTCTAAAAAGAGTTTGTTATGAGTATTTTGCTCGCGTCTAAGTTGGGAGATATTCAGCTTTAGTTATAACATCTTATGATACAAAGCTAAGTTGAGCTTAAATACTCTTCTATGTTTACATAAGAGTATACCTAAAAAGGATAATCAAAGAGCTTATTATATGAACAAAAAGATATCTAAACAACGTCCTAGAAGCAGAAAATAGAGAAAAAAAAAGGAAAAGATAAAGAAAAGAAAAAGAAGAGAAAAATAATGAAAAAAATAGCTCATAAGTGTACTAAAGATTGCTCAGTGTATCTCGTGATAGGTTAAGTACACTTAAACGGAAAAGGTAACTCTAAAACTTATTCTTGTTTATCTTATGTATTCGCCCTTGATTTTATTAAAGTTGGTTTAAGAGAACGGATTGCTGAACATTTTTTGGGACAAAATAAATAAAAATGAGGGAAAGATATAGAAGAACATCAAGTTGTAGAACCTTGTGCAAGAAAAATAATTGATCGATATGTAAATTGGTTCATTTTATACGTGTGACTAATCTTTATTGGTTTTGAATATCTGATCATACAAACAGGGGAGAAATGGATGTTCTAACATTGGATATATGGTGATCAAAGCATGACGAAATGAATGAATTAACGACTTGTGATGATTGTGCTTAATTATGATTATGTTTGACGAATAATTTTTTTTGTGCAAGTTTGAGTTTGAGTGATCAGAAATTCAAAAAGGGAGATTGTAAATGCAATAAAATTAGTGTCATAAAATATATTTTGAAAATAAGATTGTTGAGAAACATAAGGAGCAGAAAGTTTCAAGAGAAGAATGAGGAGAAAATAAAGGAGTCAAAGAGAAGAATAAGGAAAAGAAAATGGAGTATAAAAAGGATCAAAAGAAGTTAAGATGTGAGAAAAAGAAGGAAGCGTGTGCAGTTGGAAAACTGGTGGGTTGACCTGGATACACGTGAAGAATTGATAAGTTAACTTGAGATAAAAAGACAGTTAACTTATTGGGAGAAAAATATCGAAAAAGTACGACAGATTATATGAGTGCAGATCACAGAGTTGCAAATGTACTTAGAACGATATAGTAAAAAATAGAGAGAAACAATTAATGTTTATTTACATCTAATTGAGGAGAGCTATCTGCAGAAATCTTTAGTATATTATAAAAAAAATAAATGTACTTAAAAAATTGATTCGTAAATAAAATTAATATTGTTTGATATGTTCGATCTTATTGATTTTTGTTATTAATTAACGTTGTCAGTCTACTATGTTTTCGTATATTATATAATATATAGACATTAGGACCATCGACTTTCTAAAAGTAGAAGGCTGCACAATATCTGACTTGGATCTCCGCATGCTACATATATATATATATAGAAAGATAAGATAAATATAATGTAGTTAAAAAATTGATTCGTAAATAAAATTAATATTGTTTGATATGTTCGATCTTATTGATTTTTGTTATTAATTAACGTTGTCAGTCTACTATGTTTTCGTATATTATATAATATATAGACATTAGGACCATCGACTTTCTAAAAGTAGAAGGCTGCACAATATCTGACTTGGATCTCCGCATGCTACATATATATATATATAGAAAGATAAGATAAATCTTCATTATATTTTCCTTCCATACCTAATCAAATTAGAAAAAGAGAGGTAGAGAGAGTGGCGCCGCAACGCTTCCATGTTCTCGGATATTAACTCTAACCTCTTTTACTTATAATAACCATTATATTATATTAAATTACTTAGATACACACATACATATAATATTATATATATATATAATTTTGTTCCGTTAACTAAATTGTGAAAGTTCATAGCAATTCCTTCCCATTGATTTCTCGTGTTAGGGATTTCGTGTTCCGTGTAATAACGTATAGAATATGTACTATTTATGAATAGCCATTGGTTTGTACAATTTCGTTTCGTGTAATAACAGTTAGCATTTTAAAAACATCACATTTATTTAATTTAGTCCACGTCATTTGATTTTATACACTAATAATCAGATATTCGATTCACTAATCGGACACTTACCAACCTTTCAACATCTAGACGATATAACAATAAAAATTATCGTATTAGGTAATCGAATATTAATTTTTAAAGGACTATATTTTTTTATATTATTCAAAATGTAATGGTACATAAAAAACAAACTTATAAATAAAAAATAAAATAAAACACATTTATATTTATTTAATTATAGTAAAAAAATATTATTACAAGATCAACATTTATATTTATTAATCATGAAAAATTCCAATAAAATAATTTAAATTATTAATAAATAAAATAACAATTACATTACTAACAAATATTATAAGAACATTTAAATCATTTATAAATGCAACACATTTAGACAGTCTAACGGTCATTTAGAAAGATATCTAAGACTGTCTAATGCCTAGAAATACAATTTAGAGAAAATCGAAATGGTAACATCTAAATGGCCTTTTTTAGGACATTGAATTTCTTTCATTAGTTTATAAGATGAGATTGCAGGCATTGTCATCAAATATAATGAAAGCAACTCGGGAATTACGCATGTTCGATGAATTAGAACCGAACAGCTCAACATTAGGGTTTAAAATTAAAGAAATTGATTAATGGGAAGAGGAAGAGGAATCGGGGGAATCGTGTAGTTATGAGTCCCACACAAAGCCCTAATTATTGGACAAAGGCTAATACTGTCCTTTAGGACCAATGTACACTAATAATAATACTATGGTCTCTTTTATAATTGCCCTTGGTGATCATTGGAGCTTATTTAAGATTATATTTCTTCCACCCCGCAGAACAAGGAAACTACTTTGTGTAAATGCCAATTTCAACATAAAGCGGCAAAGCCAATATTCACCTCTCTAAGGAGCGGTCTCCACATTTCTTCAAGCTGAAGGCTTGCTGTATTAACATCTTTGCGGGTTTTGAGAAGAAGATCAAGTGAGGGATGAGTTGTATTGTATATGCATATATGATACGATACATTGCAGATTCTGACTTCGAAACAAACAGCAGAGAAAGGATGATGAAGATGATGACGACATTATATACAGGAACATGACATACCTTTCCCACCAATAATCGCATTAGAGATAGGATTATAACACCTTTTTTCTCTCTACAGTTAGCCTGCAGAGAAGCAAATGATAATGCTGATGGCACATGATTAAAGAAGTAAAAATCTATGTGACTTATGGATAAGAAAAAAGAACATTTGACCCCCTATCATTCATCATGATCATGGAACACATGACTCTTCTGCAATGCAATGTTGTTTTAAGCTCCAAAACATGTTGTACCGCGACTCAGGGCTAATCAACACATGAGAAAGCAGCGAGAAGTACTGGAAAGTGCCTGAGGGTTCAAGAACTTGGACAAGAATCAAGAAGTTGCCCAAGTGATCAATCACCAGTGATACCAAGGGAATAAATATTAGTAGCACACATATATACGCGAGAAGAGAGTTATAAAAACATTCGACCGTTTGGGAATGTCGCGCAGGCATGGGCCACGTTAGCAGTTAGCCTGGACACAGCTTCGAAACATCATAACGACTGCCTCCAGATCGTCTTAGTCTTACTATGATGCTGATTAAACAGGAAACCTCAAGGTTACGGTAGTGATAAACATCTTATATGAACTCAATTTTGCATTGGTACTCACCGGAACCCATCATGATCTCTCAACTTTGACACACATTGATCAAATCCGAGCTTTCCGAACAAAAGAGACATACATAACCTCAGAATAAATGATAGAAATGGTGAGCACAGGCACGAGTACTTAGTGCGACAGATGTAACTAGTCAAAAATAACTTACAGATGCAAGTTTCCCACCTTTTGATAAGGAAAGGGTACCCTGTCTTTGGTTTTACCTCGTGAAGAAAACAATACGCCAAAAGTAAGAGAGCATAAAAAAAATGAAACAAGTAACTCAAAGATTCCTCCATTAAAGCAGCTTCAATTATGTACAAAACATTTTCTGTCAATCTCAATTTGGGCTCATGTGAGAGAAAGAGACCCACACCTTGCAGTTTGGTTGATCACTCATGTATACACATTCCAATCCGAATACTAGCCAACAAGTAAGCACATCATGATGCTTCCTGCCAAAAATTATCCAACTCCGAGACTCCTTGTAGTTCAATATCATGTGTTAAGAACAACAAAGGAAAGTCTTCAGTAAGAAGAAATATCAAAATACAACCCATGACTTCCCTTGGCCAATATACTATTTGAGATCCTCCAAAGTTCCTATCAGCCCCGCTTTGGAGGGAAAGTCGGCATGAATTCTTTGGACTTAGGGAGAGGAACTTCCCGGAACCAATCATGCTTAAGAGCCTCATCTACTGATAACCGCTGCGCAGAGAGAGAAAAGTTCCATTAGCATAACTGAAGCATAACTCATTTGGACACAAATTAACATACGACAAAATTTACCTTCTCAGGGTCATAGCTTAGTAATCTGCTCAACAAATCAAATCCCAGATCTGAAAGTACCGGAGATCCAGTGAAAGATGCAGCTGGAAACTTCTTACGCAACATATTGTACCTGCTTAAAAAAACAAGGATTAACAAACACTGATAAACTTTCATCCACACCATAAAAGTAGCTTAAGCAGACAACATCACCATAAAAGAGAACTTACGATTGCTTAACAAAACTCGCGTTAGCACCTGGCAATGAAGAAAATCCAGTCCAGATTGTTTCACTTGGTGTTCCAAGGATCGCATATATCTACATAAGTAAAAGCACAATTAGTGGGGGGAGAGAAATCCATCCGAGAAAAAACATAAAGAAGTTCAAGAAACCCATGATTACCTTGCGAAGCTGGTCTATATCACTCCCTCCTTTTCCCTGGAAAATGGGATTTCTAGACAACAGTTCAGCCATAATGCAACCAACTGACCACATATCAACTGCTGTAGAGTACTTTTTCGCTCCTAGAAGAAGTTCAGGAGCCCTGCAAGCAACATGAATAGTCAGATATCAAGTACTTGTCAGCATTCAAAACTCAAACCATAAGGGGTTAATGTCTCAAAGATTGCTCACCTGTACCATTGTGTAACAACCAACTGGGTGTAGGGCTTGAGAGGGCTTCCATAAAGGCGAGCCATGCCAAAGTCACAGATTTTCAATTCCCCACTGTTGTTCATTAGAAGATTTGAAGGCTTAAGGTCCCTATGGATAATCCAATTACTATGGAGATATTTCACACCCTCCAACAGTTGTATCATCAGGCATTTCACCTCACTAGTGCTGAAGGGCTGCTTCATCCGATCCATTAAGCCCCTCAAATCATGTTCCAAATGTTCCATGGCCATAAAAACACTATCATTGTTCCCCACCACAACCTCCTTGACATTCACTATTGAAGGATGATTGCAAGACAAAAGTATATTAATTTCCCTCAAAGATGTCAAAGGGAACCCATATTCATCTTCCCTACCAATGTTCATCTTGATCTTTTTAAGAGCCACAATCTCTCCAGTTTTCTTGTCCCTAGCTCGGTATACAACTCCATAAGTGCCCTCGCTTATCTTGTTCAGCTTCTCATATTCGTCAACATTTCTGCTACCAAGCAGCATGTTCGTGCTTCCCTCAGCTGGGGAAACTGGCTCTTCATTGTCTGAGTGGTCAATATCAGAACTGTAACATTGTGCTTCATCGATATCCATATGGCTTCGACTATCCAATTCGTGATCTGAACATTCCTGACCACTGAGCCGGCCACTGTCATACCCAGATGATCGGGACTTGTGTTCTTCCGATTCCTCCAACAAGAATTCTGGGCTTTCAAGATTCAGACTGTTCCTATTCCATCTGCTAGTCTTTGGAACATTATCAACTATGAATGCCTCATTTGGAGAACCAAAGCCCGATGCCCATCTAGACTTTGCAATATTAGGTGTCCGAACCTCTTCCTCCAACTGACCTTCGACCCAAGGGGTCCCCCCTCCTCTCTTCGGTCACACACACGAACCGAAAGCTCTTACCGGACGGAAAAGACAGAAGACCGATCAACCAAGCAGACAGATCAGATCTCCAATGGACAACCTCTGGAATCTTATCTCTTCCTCTCGAAATGCAATAACGCGTTTGTTGTCCGCAAAATGGGTCAACTAAGGTAGGCTAACAATAATTACCTTTATATAAAATTGGCTTTGGCTTGGTTAGTGTATGTGCGGTTGTATTGAATTAACGTGTGCTTAACATATTATAGCTGTATGATTACGTCAAGAGAGCCGTTAAAAATATTATTTTTTAAGTCTATATGGAACTTTTTTTTCACGTTTCATAACGGATTTTTTAAATACTATATATATTTTGCAATAAAAAAAATTTATTAGTATAACTATTTTATTAATTATCCATAATATACTAAAAAAGATGTCAAATGAATAATATTTTGACATACTCTGATTATTTGAATATACATTTTGTTGATTTGAATGTTTTTGTTTCCGTCTGATCGACTAAAACATGTCTGAGATGTAGTCCGAAGGTATTCTATATAGGCCGACGTCTTGTAACGTACGTTTTTGTGGCTCAACTAAGTCATTTTCTTTGTGTAATGGGCTTCGAATATACCATTTCATCTTTCTTTCATTGATGGCTCAATTCAATCGCTTGTTTATTTTCATGTCTTTTCGCGAGCCCATGGCACTGTCTTCAACAATTCTTTGAAGTCATTTCGTACCAAAAACGAGATAATTCAAGGAATAAGAACAACGAGAAGGAAAAAAGAAGATGAGAAGAACAAAAAGAAAGGGGGACACCCTATTTCGGAACAATATCAAAATATAAATGTCCACTATCATCTTCAAGAGTTGATTACATTAATCATTGTTTGAACAAAATTAATGTTTTTATTTGAAATAAAAGTGGTTTGAACCATATAGCAAAATAAAATACATAAAATCATAACTACGATAAATAAAATATATACGAAATGCAAATAAAACTTATCGAGACCTCTTGTACGTCTCTCCCATCAGTCCGTTGTGAATATTGATGTTGTTGCTCGATGCCATTGTTATTTTTTGTGTATAAATTGTCCATCCATGATAGCCCACGAATAAGGTGAGTACGAAAGACGTACTCAATAAGATCAATACATGTATATACTTCGTGTCATTTATTCTCCAACTTTTAACTGAATAATACAAAACAATAATTTATCATCACATTAAACACATACAAATAAATCTATCCAACCCAACTGAGTATCCTAAATTAAAACTAGTATCACATCGGATCTTAACTCACTGAATCTACAAGACTCTAGCTCGGACATATGCTCGCAAAGCCCAGAGGACCTCAGCACACTGAAGATCTCGCAAGGTCATGACGTACTCCAACCATCAGTACAATACATTGCTCCACTGTTCGAAAGTTTACCACAACCCCAACACGGTACGCCGTTGGCAGATCTACTGATCTGACTAACTACAACACTCCGTCGCTCGAAAGGTTACCATAAACTCAACACGAAACGACGTCTGTCCCTAATCCAAATGTCACAAAACTAATGTTTTCGACTCGATACACCTCACGTGATAATTCTCGCCGACACGCTCACACGCGTCTTCTTCCGAAGGTTCGAGTGTGAAATCACACGATCGAGCAGACTATACACAACAATTTTCAGTCGAATCTAGCACCAAACCCAAGATATCGACGTTCTTCGACCTTCGACATTTTGTTGAGTATCAATTCTCTAGATCATCTCTAATCACTTAAGGTTCACAAAAACGATCAGCTCATATACATGTCATCAGTCCCCATACGAACATCCTAGGATTTAATCCAATCTTCATTTATTACGTCTCAATTCTCCTATTATGAATTTTCTAGAAATCTTATTGTAATCATGTCTCGTTTTAAACGTAAAACTTCTCGACAAATCAACAAAAAATCTGAATTTGGATGAGAAAAGGTTATCATATTAGTTTCTTCGATGACTTGATTATCCACGATGATATTACTAAGTACGACACGAATCGATTTTCTTCTAGTATAGATTCATCGAATAATATAAAACACCACGAAAATATAGTGTTTCTTCTTCCAATTTCTCTTCTCTCGTTCTTCTCATTTTTCCTTCTTTCTTTCTTTTTTTTTTCTTTCTTTTTTTTGTTGAGAGGAGAAGCAACGACATTTTTTTTATTTTGTTTTAAATAAACCAAACTTTAGGTCTTTAATTGATTTACATACTAACCATCATAAATCATAGAATTTGGGCCTCGTGGGCCTCACATAGAGAGGCGCCGAAAAGGGGAGAGTGGAAAAGACAAAAAGTTAGGCTTAGTTTAATGAAAATAATAATTTTAAAAATTATTATCATTATCATTATCATTATTATTACAAACGATTTTTCAAAATATAATATTAAAAATTATAAAACATTTAAATATCGTTAAAAAAATTACAAATTTAAGATAAATACAAAATTTTTAAACCCAATAATAATTTAAACTTCTTCAAATAGGTTAAAATTATGAACTTTTAGAAAATCAATTAATTTTATTTAGAAAATTGGTTTAAAATTAAAAAAATATAAAATAAATTACTTGGCAATTATATTATAAAACAAACTCATTTATTTTAGATAATTAAAATTAATATAAAAGCATAATTGAAATCTTAAAAATCAATAACAAATTAAAAAAACTGAATTGACAAAAAATAATTAAACTTTTAAACAAGATTTGTGACATTTTTTAGTAATTTTAATCATTTCAAATAATAAAAACGTTTACAAATTGAATTTAACTAAAATTTTAATGATTTGGTAAATGTTTTAAAGAAAATCGAAAAGAAATTAATTAAAATTTTAAAAATAGATAACAGAAATGTATAAAAACATAAATTTATAAAAAAAATATATAATGAATTGAAGTATAAAAATTAGTATTAGTTAAAAACTAAACTTAGTACATTTATTCATTAATTTAAATAAATTAAAATATTAATAATTATTTAAGTTTTTGGACAGTTTTGGACATTATTATTACAACCAAAATAACGACAACAAAGGCAATGATTTGTACAGTACTAAATTTTGTAATGCCATCACTCTTATATCCCAAATCATTGTTCACAATTGAAAATATGTATAAATTACAAAACATTGTTAGATATTAAGCTTATGAAATAATATTAGACTCCGAATCCCACAATTTGATACCGACATTATCGAATGGAAAATTATTACAAATATAAATATAGACAATAAAGTACATCCATCTTAAGAATACTACTAATATCTTCAAATACAAGATTATCATTTTTATTCGCACAAAATCAATTTTTTATACAATAATAATAAACAAAATTAAGGTCAAATGAATATATCTATGTCTTTTTTTCAATCATTATCAATTAGATATTATTGAAAGTGAAAATAAAATCAATCCTAAAAATATTGATATTAGAAGACAACAACATTAAAAGAGAACAATTAATGTAATATTTAAAGAAATATTTCCAAGCATAGAGTTAGTTTAACAGATTTAGTTAAAAATTTGTTAATGAGTTAGCTTATCACATTGTACTATATAAACCTATTTTTGAGCTTAAAACAATGATACAAAAAATCTTCTCAATTCTTTGTTTTCTTCTTCTTTACAGTTTCTATCTTTACAATTTTCTTGGCAATCTTCTCTGCAATTCTTCTCGGCTGTTTCTCAGCCTGATAATTCTTCTCGGCTGTTTCCCAGCCTGATAATTCGTCTCGGTTGTTTTCCAGCTTGATATGATATCAGAGCAGTTTGTTGATTTCATGAACTAAGATATCAGTTCATACTTTGTTTTCCGAAGATGAATTCTGCAGATTATCCAAAGCGCATTGATTCATATGACAACCCATACTATCTTGCAAACACATATCACTCCAACCTTCATCTTGTTTCTGATCGTCTAAATGGCCCAGAGGATTTACAGATCATGGCATCGATCGATTACCATGGCGCTTGAGGGAAGGAATAAACTTTGTTATATCGATGGAACGATGTCAAAACCTTCAGATGATCATCCTGATGTTCGTCCGTGGTCTCGAAACAATGTAGTTGTCAGTTCTTGGATTCTTAATTCAGTATCAAAGAACATCTCTCCTAGTCTGTTATACATGAAGACTGCTAAAGAAATGTGGCTCGATTTAACCTCACGATTTCAGCAAAACAATGCTCCGCGATTATACAACATCAAATAGAAAATGAGAAATCTTCGTCAAGGTTCGCTGGATGTAACTACTTTTTATACCAAGTTAAAAACCATTTGGGAAGAAGTAAAATCTGCTCAAATAACACCCATTTGCGAATGTGGTATATGTGTTTGCTGGGTTGATAAAAAATGGCAAGAATTGTTTGAAAATGATTTTGTTATTGAATTTCTTTTTGGACTCAATGAGTCATATGATCAGACAGTGGATCAAATCTTGATGATGGATCCTTTACCAGACTTACAAAAAGCTTTCAATCTTGTGAATTAGCATGAGCGAAAGCGCCATATTAATCCTTCTCCTTCATCAGATGCTGTTGTTCTGCAAACTTCAGCAAATGAGTTACCAGAGATAAATCTTGTTGCTGCAATTTCCAACAACAACAATTACAAGCAGATACAAAGACCTCTTTGCACACATTATGGATTATATGGACACACAATTAACAAGTGTTATAAGCTTCATGGATATCCACCCGGTTATAAACTCAATGGAGTATCTCAACAAAAGAATCAAATGTTACAGCAAAGACCACATACTGTGGCATCAATACTCACTGATCCTACTGTCTCCAATCAGAAGAATCAAACCTTGGATATACAGTCAATTCCAGTTGGACAACTTCAACAATTTTTATCTCAATTGGGACTTCAAGTAAAGCTTTCGAATCCTACAACAACAAATTCAACAATTACTGCACAAGGAGCAGCAGATACAGATTCCGATATGATACTCACTTTTTACTGCAATTCTATGCATGAATCATATGGTTTGAATCATGGCAATACATGGATTATGGATTCTGGTGCATCAAGTCATGTATGTTCAGATATTAAGCTTTTCAGTGAGATGCATCCTATTATATCAACCAAAGTGACATTACCTAATGGTGCCAACATGATGATCTCGGTGGCTGGTATTGTCACAATATCTGATAAAATCAATATGACTGATGTCCTCTTCATTCCATCTTTTGCCTTTAATATCCTCAGTATCAGTGTCTTGCTCAGAAACAACAAATTTCGTATTTCTTCTCACCTGAATCATGTCTCATTCAGGATTCTATTCAGGGTTGGACGATTGGACAGGCTAAGCTTCATGAGAACCTATATTTTCTTCAACAAGATAATGTCATGATTAACAACCTACGTGCTGATTTTCTCATTTGGCATAAGAGATTTGGTCATGCTTCTTTTCCCTGCATCAAAGAAGCTTTACCTTTTACCAAGCGTACAGATATTTCTCATTGTGATGTCTGCCATTTAGCAAAGCAAAAGCACATTCCTTTTGAATCCAAAAATCATATTTCTGATATACCTTTTTCTCTCCTTCATCTTGACATTTGGGGACCCTTTTCTGTTATTTCTGTGGAAGGATCAGATATTTTCTTACTATAGTTGATGATAGTACACGAGTTACCTGGGTCTATATGTTGAGGAACAAATCAGATGTAACGAGGGCATTTCCAGACTTCATGACTCTTATAGAGAATCAGTTTGATAAGAAGATAAAAGCCATTAGAACAGATAATGCTAATGAGCTTGCATTTATAGAATTGTGCAGAGTGAAGGGTATTCATCATTATTATTCTTGTGTAAACACTCCTCAGCAAAATTCAGTAGTCGAACGGAAACATCAACACATTCTGAATGTAGCACGAGCCCTGTTATTTCAGTCAAATATTCCTCTTCAATACTGGCCAGATTGCATCAAGACATCTGTATATCTTATTAACAGAACGTCAAGCAAAAGATTAAAGAATAAAACACCATATGAGATTTTAATGAAAAAGGTTCATGACTATTCTCATTTAAAGGCTTTTGGATGCTTGTGTTACAGTTCTATTGTAGCAAAGGATCGACACAAATTCTCACCAAGATCACGAGCTACAATCTTCATTGATTATCCTACTGGTTACAAGGGATACAAGCTGTTGGACATGGAGACTAATTCAACAATTATATCAAGGCATGTTGAGTTTCATGAGGATGTGTATCCATTACGATATACCAGTTCATCTAATATTGAGAATCTGCCACAATTTTTACCTCACACAATTAATTCTAATCACATACCTGAAAGCATATCAGACTCTGTCACATCTTCTATGATAGATATTGTAATTAATCCCATTACAGAACCTCCTGTAAGAGCACAAAGGACAATAAGACCTCCTACATATCTACAAGACTATCATTGTGCTCTCACTACAGAATCATCTAAAAAACAGAGTAACTCTTCTACACCATATCCTCTGACATCAGTATTGAATTATGATAAGTTTTCTCCTGAATACAGAGACTATATTCTCAATATCTCGGCTATTACAGAACCAAAGAGTTACAAACAAGTTGTGTCATCAGAAAAATGGCAAGAAGCAATGAATTTGGAGCTGCAAGCTCTTGAAGATAATGACACTTGGTCAGTAGTATCTTTACCTCCTCAGAAAAAGGCTGTTGGGTGCAAATGGGTATACAAGATAAAAATAAAATCAGATGGATCAGTTGAAAGATTTAAGGCACGATTGGTAGCCAAGGGTTTTACTCAACAGGAGGGAGTAGATTACATAGATACTTTTTCTCCAGTTGCAAAACTGGTTAAAAATTTTCAGAAGTATTACTTGATGATGGATATAGTCAGTCACAATCAGATCATACTTTGTTTATTCAAAGAAAGAAGGACAGTTTCGTTGCATTATTGGTATATGTGGATGACATTCTCATTGCCAGCAACAATGATAGAGCAGTTTCTTATTTAAAGAAACTTTTGGCGCAGAAATTCAAGATTAAACATCTCGGACCACTTCGATATTTTCTTGGACTTGAAATAGCACGATCGAAATCAGGTATTTCAGTATCTTAGAGGAAATATTGCCTAGAATTGTTATTTGAATCTGGTTTACTGGGTTGCAAATCTGTTACCACTCCTATGGAACCTGGTTCTCAACTTAAAAAAGATTCTGGAGTGATCATAGAAGATGCAAAAAGTTATAGAGCCTTAATTGGTAAACTCCTATATCTCACTATAACTCGACCAGACATCACATATGCAGTTCACAAGCTCAGTCAATTTTTGTTAGCACCAACAACAGAACATTTCAAGACAGCTCAACGCATTGTTCGATACTTAAAGAATAATCCAGGACAAGGTCTTTATTACTCTACAACATCAGAATCTAGATTGAATGCCTTTGCTGATGCTGACTGGGCAGGAGATCCAGATTCTAGAAGATCAGTTTCGGGTTTTTGTGTGTTCATTGGAGAATCATTAATTTCGTGGGAAACCAAGAAACAGAATGTTAATGCAATATTTTAGGAATATGTGAGATATTTTGAAAATTAGGTTGTTGAGAAACATAAGGAGCAGAAAGTTTCAAGAGAAGAATGTGGAGAAGATAAAGGAGTCGAAGAGAAGAATAAAGAGAAGAAAAAGGAGTAAAAAGAGGATCAAGAGAAGTCAAATTTAAAAAACATGGATGTGCGGCTGGAAAACCTGTGGGTTAATGGAGCACATGTGGATATAGATAAGTTAACTCGAGAGAAACGAGAGGTTAACGAATCTGGAAAAATATCGAAGAAGTACGGCAGACTAAGTGAGTGCAGATCACAGAGTTGCAAGTGTACTTAGAGCGATATAGTGAGAAATGGAGAGAAACAATTAGCGTTTATTTACATCTAACTCAGGGGGAGTTATCTGCGGAAATCTTTAGTGCATTATAAAGAAAGACAAATGTACTTGAAAGATTGATTCGTAAATAAAGCTGGTATTGTTTGATATTTTTGGTCTCTTTGAATTATCGATTCACCAAGTTATCTTCAACAAGTTTTCACAGACCACAGGTTCAAGGAGCAGCACAGAAGCTGAATATCGAGCTCTCGCAAATGCTACTTGTGAGCTTAAATGGCTTGCTTTCTTGCTCAAGGATTTGGAGATTGAAACAGTAGGTCCTGCAAATCTGTACTGTGATAACAAATCGGCCTTGTACATTGCATCTAATCCAGCTTTTCATGAGCGAACTAAGCACATTGACATTGATTGTCATATTGTGTGGGATAAGCTCAGAGCAGGTTTTCTTCGAACAATGCACGTTAAAACAGGGCATCAGATTGCAGATTTGTTCACCAAAGCCCTACAACCATCTCAATTTTCTGCACTTGTTCCGAAACTTAATGTTTCAAGTCTAAATCATTCAACATGATTTACACTTGAGGGGTGTATTAAAGTTAGTTTAACATATTTAGTTAAAAATCTGTTAATCAGTTAGCTTATCACATTGTACTATATAAACCTATCTTTGAGCTTAAATCAATGACACGGAAAATCTTCTCAATTCTTTGTTTTCTTCTTCTTTACAGTTTCTCTCTTTACAATTTTCTTGACAATCTTCTCTGCAATTCTTCTCGGCTGTTTCCCAGCCTGATAATTCTTCTCGACTGTTTCCCAACCTGATATGTATCTGTGATTTTTCTCATAAAGTTCACCATGTCTTATACTCACATAAACAATGTAATCTATATTAATGTATTAATAAATTCTATATATTTCATATTTCTGTGTACAATGTTATGTATTAATGTATTAATAAATTTTATATATTTTCACGTTTCTGTTTCCAACAAGTCTGTATTTAATATATCTGTTTTCAATAATTCCTGCACAGATGGTGGACATCAACTAGTATATAAACAACTACATGTTAGCCAATATAATTTATAGAAAATTATGATAAAATTTAAGAAATTTCAGGTTTTTCATTTTTTTAAAAGTTGTATAATATATTTAAATTAAATTTATTTGGTATTTTTTATATGATATGTGAGATCCAATAAGGTCTATTTGGATAATTATATATATATATATATAAGCATCGAGGATCAGGTTAATTAAGAGATAGAGAGAAAAAAAGGAAGGGCGGTTTTTTTTTCGAAAAGAAAGATGAAAAAAAAAGAAAAGAAAAAAAAGAGAAGGAGAAAAAAAATCGGAGAAGTATATCTAATTTTTATCGTGTTTTTTGAGAGCAAATTTTTATCGAGATAAAGGTAAATCTCTAAAAATATTTTGTGATTATTTCCTTAATTCGAAGATTTATATTATAGAATTTGATTAATGGAAGAGATCTATAATGCGAAAAATTGATTGGTATTGTTGTTAGCGATATTATCAAGAATCGTCAAGTCGTTAGAGAAGTTAAGGTGATGATTTTCTCCATACTAATTTTGGATTTGTGGTTGATTTATGGAAGAGATTATACTTTTAAAACGATGTATGATCATGATAGGATTTATAGGATCATAATGTGAAAAATGAGACGTTACAAGTGAAATTGGATTAAATCCTAAATTTGTTGTATGAAAATTGATTAAAATGAGTTGTATAAGTGACTTGAGATGATCTAGCGTATTGACATTTCACCAAGTGTTGGGGTCAGAGAACGTCTTGGTTCGGTGTTAAAGCCGAGTGAACATCTTGTTAGTGTGCTCGATCGAGTGATTTCACACTTGAACCTTCAGAAGAAGGCGTGTGCGAGCGTGTCAATGAGAGTTGTCACGTGAGAAGTCTCGGGTCGACGACGTTAGTAGTGCGACACTTGGATCTGGACCGGCGTCGTACCGTGCTGGGGTTATGGTAACCTTTCGAGCGACCGAGCATCGAGTTAGTCAGATCAGGGGATCTACAGGCGTCGTGCCGTGCTAGGGTTATGGTAACCTTTCGAGCGACGAAGCGTTGAGTTAGTCAGATTAGTGGATCTGCCATTGTCGTACCGTATTGGGGTTGTGGTAAGCTTTCGAGCGATGAAGTGTTGTATTGTACAGATTGTTGGGGTACATTGTGACCTTGTGAGATCATTAGTGTATTGGGATCCATTGGACTTTGCGAGCGTATACCCGAGCTAGAGTCGTGTGGACTCTGTGTGTTATGATCCAGTGTGGTACTAGTCTTAGACTTCGGATACTCAGTCGGGTTGGGTAGAGTTATATGTATGTCTTTAGTTTAGACTTTGGATAAATCGTTATTTTATGTTATTTAGTTTAGAGTGGGAGAATACGTTGTACGGAATATGTACACGTACTGATCTCATTGAGTGTGTATTTCGTACTTACCCTATTTGTGGGCTGTCGTGGATTGACATGATATGGCGAGGAAAATGAGCAACGAGGTTGAGCAACAACATGAAAACTCACAGCAGACTGATGAGAGAGGCGTGCACGAGGTCTTAATGAGTTTTATTTTGTATTTTGTATTTATTTTATTCATTTACCGTGACTATGATCTTTACGTATTTCATTTGCTATTTGGTCTGGACCAATTTTATTTTGGAATAAATCATTTATTTTGTTTTATAAATGTGTTTGAACGAATATATATGGCCACCTCTTGGGGGTGATGATGGACACTCCTAGCCCTGAGGTAGTTCCGAGATGGGGTGTTACAAATTGGTATCAAAGCTCTAGTTGTCATTTTTGTATTTATCTTTCACTGGATTTCAAATTTTTTTGCGAAATATTTTAATTAAGCCACAAGATCGTAGAAACATGTCCTGAAATGTCTAGTGGGGTTTAGAGCTATGGAAACTAATAGTAGTTAATTGTGTGTAACATACAGTACCGAGGAGGATGATTACTAGAGCTCTTGGTCGCGGAATGAGTGGAGGCTCTCGTTCCACTAGTTGTACGCAGTCTCAATAATCTGGACGAAGATCGCGAAGTGGAATAGATAGAGATGTCATGAGAGAAATGTTGAGAGAGCTATTAGTAGAAATTCGACAACATGAGGAAGAAGAGAGTTCGGCAATGCCACAAGTACCACTACCAATACCTCATCTTGTGTTTTATCAGAGGCACGTGGAGACGTCAGAGTATTTCTATGTCATGGATCACATGGCTAAATGGGGTACGAAGTCATTTGTGGCGGTGTGATACCTCCCATGAAGGCAGATGAGTGGATTTTTCTATTAGAGCACAAATTTCGATCATCTAGATGTCTATTAGAATTTAATATGGATATTGCACTCCACTATTTTGAGAGAGAAGCAGTGTTTTGGTGGGACAAGATTCAGAGGGAACATCCAAAGTATAGGTTTTCTTCGGATGAGTTCAAACAACTTTTTGAGTTGAAGTATGTACCACATGCTGCTCGTGAAGAGATGGAGTTGACATTTCTACAGCTCACACAGGGTGATCGTACTGTTGTTCAGTATTATGAAACTTATTTGGAGTTATTACGGTTTAGGTCCAAATCTGTAACCTCGGAAGTTCTTAAGGTCAACAAATTTTGGCAAGGACTACGAATAGAGATCAGATGCATGATTGAGATAATAGAGCATGGATCATTGTCTGAGCTAGTTTAGAATGCTCAATTGGTAGAGAATGGATTCATCGAGGATGGCATCTTGAAGTCTTTGGATGCCAAGGGGAAACAGGTTGTCCTGCATAAGATCAGATCGGAGGAAAATAGTTCAGACTCATCATATCATCATCGTTGTGGATGTGAGCATGTTGGGGCATGCCAAAGATTTGATAGGAGAGTAGGATGCTTCCGATGTGGAAGTTTAGAGCACCTGTTCCGTGATTGCCCCTAGCAAGTGGGAGGAACTATGAGGCAAGGACAATTAGACGAATGTTTTCGTTGTGGCAGAATGGATCATTTTCAAAAGGATTGTTCGAGACCACCACCACCACAATCGGGTCTAACTCCACAGGTTAGAACTAGTAAGCTTCAACAACATGCATCAAAACGTAGGGCTGTACAACCGCGAGTATATGCCATAGGAGGTTACGAGGATGAACGTAAGGGCCAAGAAGGAGATGCTCAACCTGTTGCTGGTATGTCAAACTTTTATTGTCTATAAGGAGGTGGAAACGTGAGAGAATTAAGAAATAGATTCTTTAAAATATCCGTATTATGTAATATCTATAATCGTGGGAGGTCTATCTACTCATGTGTTATTTGAAATTGGTATGACACATAGTTTTGTGAGTCCTTCGATGGATAATAAATTAGTTGTTCAACCTGATGACCTAACAAGTATTGTCCGAGTGCATACTCTTGGAGGTCAGATTTTAGAATCCCAAGGGATTGTCAAAGAGGTGCTCGTGGTGATAGAAAGAGAAGAACTAGATGTAGAGCTTATCATCATTCCGATGGAATGCTATAATGTGATCCTTGGAATGGATTGGTTGTCAAGACATCAAGCTATGATGAATTGTCGTCGCGGTCAAGTACGTTTCCAGAAAAATGACAAGGAGCTTAAGTATCAAGGAATCCAATCGGGTCAAGGGTGTGACCGATATCTCGCAACCATATCGGTAGAAGAAGTGAGTCCATCTGTGCAAGTCGAGGAGATCCCTGTAGCGCGAGAGTTTGCAGATGTTTTTAGAGAACTGCAAGGGTTACCAACAAAGCGAGGAGATCAATTTGAGATTGAGCTAGAACCGGATACTTCTCCAATATCAAAATCTCCATATCGAATGGCACCGGCGGAAATGGAAAAATTGAGGAAGCAATTAGATTAGTTACTTGAGAAAGGTTTTATACGACCGAGTACATCACCACGGGGTACACCAATCCTATTTGTAAAGAATAAAGATGGGAGTTTCAGATTATGCATTGACTATGGGGCTCTGAATAGAGTCACTGTAAAATATCGTTACCCTCTACCGAGGATCGATAAGTTATTAGACTTGTTAAGAGGTGCGACTTGGTTCTCAAAGATAGATTTAGCATCGGGATATCATCAGATTCCAATTGCAGAAGGTGACATTAGATAGACTGCCTTTCGAACTCGATTTGGGCATTATGAATTTGCGGTCATGCCATTTGGTTTGACTAATGCCCTTGTTGTGTTCATGAAGCTAATGAACAATGTGTTTCAGGGCTACTTGGATCATTTCATTATTGTATTTATCGATGACATTTTGGTCTACTCTAAGAGCCCAGAGAAACACGAGGTACATTTGCGCTTAGTGTTAGAGCGTCTCAGAGAACAATGATTGTTTGCAAAGTTGAAAAAGTGTAGTTTTTGGAAGAGACGTGTGGGATTTCTAAGATATATCGTATCCCATAAAGGAGTTTTTATTGATCCCGAGAAGGTGTAAGCGATTGTAAGTTGGAAAAAATTGAAAAGTGCATCAGAGATAACAAGCTTGCTAGGGTTAGCAGGGTACTATTGATGTTTTGTTATGAACGTTTCTAGCCTAGCGAAGCCAATGAGGATACTTACAGGGAAAGATGTACCTTTTGTTTGGAATGAAGATTGTGAGAAGTCAATCAAATAGCTAAAAGAGAAGCTAACAGAATCCCCAGTGTTAACCGTACCACAACCAGGGACTCCATACATAGTTTACACGGATGCATCAAAGACGTGATTAGGATGTGTACTTATGCAGGGAGATAACGTGATTGCTTATGTATCAAGGCAGTTACATAAGCATGAAGAGAATTATCCGACTCATGATTTAGAGATGAACACTATGGTCTTCGCGTTAAAGATTTGGAGGGCATATCTTTATGGGGAGAAGGTACAGATTTTTACGGACCACAAAAGTTTTAAGTACATATTCACACATTCAGATTTAAATTTGCGTCGGAGAAAGTGGATGAAGTTTATCACAGACTACGAGGTAGATATTGCGTACCATCCGAAGAAAGAAAATGTTGTTGCAGATGCATTGAGCCGCAAGAGAGTTAAGGTTTCGACTATGCAAGAATTCAGTGATTTGATTAGCCAGATAAATGCTTTGAGACTAGAGGCAGTACAGACTGAGTCCGAGCGTGTCGAGTTGCAAGCCGTAAATTAGGTTGGTCTATTGAGTAGATTCTTACATCACAATTATTTGATGAGAGATTAAAAAAGATTTGTAGTAACCAGCAAGACCTGAGGTACAAGTTGTATCAGATGAGAGAAGACGGTCTGATGATGATTAATGGTCGAGTTTGTGTACCGAAGGATCTAGGGATCAGAGAAGAGATTCTAAGCCAAGCTCACAAATTCAAGCTTTTGATTCATCCGAGATCGACGAAGATGTATCAAGATGTTTGCCAGCTTTATCAATGGTCAGGGATGAAGAAGGACATTGCTCGATGGGTAGCAAAATGTCCAACGTGTCAATTAATCAAAGCGGAGCAACAAGTACCAAGCAAGAAATTTCAAAGTCTACCAATTCCCGGATGGAAATGGGGCCATACTTATAACACGTAGTTTGTGTTAGTTTTAGGCTAGAAATTTATATCATTTTCGCATAGTTTGCATAGCACGAGTTACGAATCCGACACGAACATTCTTTATATACTCCATTTTTATTGATTTTCAGGTTTTAAGGCGACAAGGTCTATTCGAGCTTTAGAATGTCGATTCTTGGATTCAACCGCGTTTAATGGGAGCTACAAGCCATTCGGAGCAACTTCAAGCCACAGACTTAAATGGAACACCGAGCATCGAGCGAGAGGAACGAAAACAAGAAGATAACTTAACCCACTCGGGCTTGGAAAGGCTTGGAAGAGGCCCCGCACGGGCTGCAACTCTAGCAAAGTTTGCACGACTCGGGGAGGCTTGAAACATGCCCGGATTGGATGAAGAACACGACCCCGCGCGGGGTGGCTAAGTTGCCCGCGCGGGCTGCACATTGACCAGCAAAGTTTGCCCAGGTCGGGCTGATGAAGAGCCGCTCGGACTAGAGCAAAACATTCACCCCGCGCGGGTAGAGCATGAGCCCGTGAGGGCCACCTTTCTCTCAACAACCTATTTTGGATTTAAACTCGAATTAGAAAGAGAGGAGGGCGATTGAGGGCAAGGAGGACGACGTACAGGCCAGGAGAGGGACTAAAAAACACAAGGAGAAACTCGGGAGAAGAAAAGAAATAACAATCCGGACTTTGGTATCAAGATAGGGAAGATCAAGGAATCGTATTTCTTACTCTTTATCATGTCTAGGGTTTATTTCTCTTGTTTTACAGTAGATTCCATGAGTGACTAAGCCTCTAGCTATGGGTTAGGATTGCCGGATTTGTAATGGATGCTTGAAATTATTCGTTAATGCTTAGACTTATCGAAGTTTTCTTAAAATTCGGTTTTGCAATCAACATCGTAAATGTCTTATACTTGTGTTGACCGCTCAGTAATTTAGGAATTCGTATTTATCCAATTTAGTGTTCTAGAAATTTGTCCCACATCACCATCAATTCAACCCGTCTTAGTTTAGTCGTATTCTTAGCTTAGGTTGCATTAGTCCCCAGAGTTCGACCCTTGTATTACACCGATCCGTACTCTTGCGGTAAGTGGATATTAGGCATATTTATTGCTTAATAGTTCGCGCATCAAGTTTTTGGCGCCGTAGTCGGGGACTAATTACGGTCTAGATTAGGAATTCGCTAGATTAAAATTTCCGTAGTCTTTGTTCTTTTTCTGCATTTTTTACTTTTTCTTTATCGAGCCTTAATTCAAATGCTAAGCAATGCAGCGCTTAGAGGATTTCTACCATCTCCTATAAGAATCACATCTCCCGCACTACCCGGAACAACCATGGGACCAAGGAGTTGGGCGTTATGAGGAATTCAATTACATGGGTAATAATCAGCTTGTGGGAGACACATACGAAACGAGATGGGGAGATCACCCAAACTTTTCATATAGGAACCCCAACGGTGCGTTGGATACGCAACATCTACAGGAAAATTTTCAGCTGTGGATGCAATCCCATCATCAAAGTTATCAGCCACATGCGCTACCACTGACTCAACCCGATGC
>CM071866.1:41983575-42015904 GCA_036759665.1 Gynandropsis gynandra
GTCGCCCGTATAAAGCTTCATATGGTGGCATCCCAATGCTAGCATGATAGCTATTGTTGTATGAAAACTCAACGAGTGGTAAATGATTCTCCCAACTACCAGGCCACTCTAACGCACATGCTCGTATTAGATCCTCAAGCGTCCTTATAGTTCTCTCAGATTGTCCGTCTGTCTGTGGATGATATGCGGTGCTCATGCGCAATTTGGTTCCTAACTCTTTTTGAAATGCCTGCCAAAGACGTGAGGTGAATCTCCCATCTCGATCTGGCACGATGCTCGATGGAACCCCATGCAACTTCACAATTTGTGCAATATATATCCTTCCTAGTTGATTCACATCAAAAGTCTTCTTTATCAGAATGAAATGAGCCGATTTAGTTAGTCGATCCACGACCACCCAAATAGCATCTTTGCCACTTTGCATCCTCGGAAGACCCGTCACTAAATCCATGGTAATATGGTCCCACTTCCATTCGGGGATTGGTGGACTTTGTAATTTTCCACTTGGTACTTGTTGCTCCGCTTTGATTAATTGACACGTTGGACATTTCGCTACCCATCGAGCAATGTCCTTATTCATCCCTGGCCATTGATAAAGCTGGCGAACATCCCGATACATCTTTGTCAATCCCGGATGAATCGAAAACTAAGATTGATGAGCTTGGCTCAGAATCTCTTCTCTAATCTCTAGATCCTTTGGTACACAAACTCGACCACTAATCATCATTAGACCGTCTTCCCTGATCTGATACAACTTGTACCTCGGGTCTTGCTAATTATTACAAATCTTCTGTAACCTCTCATCGAATAATTGTGATGTACAAATTCTACTCAATAGATCAGCCTAATTTACGGCTTGCAAACCGACACTCTCGGACTTAGCCTGCACTGCCTCTAGTCTCAAAGCACTTATTTGGCTAATCAAATCCCCAAATTCTTGCATAGCCGAAACCTCAACTCTTTTACGGCTCAACGCATCTGCAACAACATTTGCCTTCCTCGGATGGTACGCGATGTCCACCTCATAGTCTGCGATAAACTCCAGCCACCTTCTCTGACGCGGATTCAACTCTGGTTGCGTAAATATGTACTTTAGACTCTTGTGGTCCGTAAAAATCTGTACCTTTTCCCAATAAAGATATGCCCTCCAAATCTTTAAAGCGAAGACCATAACTGCCATCTCTAAATCATGAGTCGGATAATTCTCTTCATGCTTACGTAACTGCCTTAACGCATAAGCAATCACATCATCTCCCTGCATAAGTACACATCCTAATCCCATCTTTGACACATCCGTGTAGACTATGTATGGAATTCCTGGTTGTGGTAAAGCTAACACTGGGGTTTCCGTTAGCTTCTCTTTTAGCTCCTTGAAGGACTTCTCACAATTTTCATTCCAAACAAAAGGTACATCTTTTCCCGTAAGTCTCGTCATTGGCTTTGCTAGACTAGCAAAGTTCATAAAAAAACGTCGATAGTACCCTACTAGTCCTAAAAAGCTCCTTATCTCTGTTGCATTTTTCGGTTGTTTCCAACTTACAATCGCTGACACCTTCTCAAGATCGACATAAACTCCTTCCTCTGATACGACATGTCCCAAAAATCCGATACGTCTCTTCCAAAAACTACACTTTTTCAACTTCACAAACAATCGTTGTTCTCTGAGACGCTCTAACACTAAGCGCAAATGTGCCTCGTGTTCCTCTGGGCTCTTGGACTAAACCAGAATGTCATCTATAAATACAATAACGAAACAATCCAAGTAGTCCCAAAACACATTGTTCTTTAGCTTCATGAATGCAGTAGGGGCATTAGTCAACCCAAATGGCATGACTGCAAATTCATAATGCCCATATCGAGTTCGAAATGCGGTCTTTCTAATATCACCTTATGCAATTGGAATTTGATGATATCCCGATGCTAAACCTATATTTGAGAACCAAGTTGCACCTCTCAACTGATCTAATAACTCATCGATCCTCGGTAGTGGATAACGATTTTTCACAGTGACTCTATTTAGAGCCCTATAATCAATGCACAATCTGAAACTCCCATATTTCTTCTTCACAAATAGGACTGGTGCACCCCATAGTGATGTACTCGGACGTACAAAACCTTTCTCAAGTAGCTCATTTAATTGCTTCTTCAACTCTACCATTTCCGCTGGTGCCATTCGATATGGATACTTTGATATTGGAGCTGTACCCAGTTCTAGCTCAATCTCAAACTGATCCCCTCGCGTTGGTGGTTAGCCCTGCAATTCTCTGAAAACATCTGCAAACTCTCGCGCTACAGGAATCTCCTCGACTTGCACACATGGACCTTCTTCTTCTACCGATATGGTAGCAAGATATATATCACACCCTTGATCTAGTAATCGTTCCATACGTAACGCTGAGATGATGTGAATCCCTTGACCTGATCGAATTCCTTGATACTTAAGCTCTTTGTCACTCTTCTGGCATCGTACTTGACCGCGACGACAATCCATCACAGCTCGATTTCTTGACAAGCAATCCATTCCAAGGATCACATCATAGCATTCCATCGGAATGATGATCAGCTCTGCAGCTAGTTCTTCTCCTTCTATCACCACGTGTACCTTCTTGACAACCCCTCGAGATTCTAAAATCTAACCTCCAGGATAGGGGTGGGCGTTTCGGGTTACCCGGACCGACCCAACCCGAAAAAACCCAACCCGTAAGATAATGAGTTTTGTCTAAAACCCATATGGGTTCTATTTCTGGAACCCGAACGGGTTCGGGTCGGTCCGGGTTGGGTTCGGGAGAACCCGAGGAACCCGAAAACGCCAAAACCCTAATTTTTTCCCTCTTTCCCCTAACCTAACACTGTTTCCAAACTTTCTGTCCGTAATGCCCTGCGACTTCTCTTCTCTTCTATCCCAATCTCTCGCCCCTCCTCCCGTCGTCGCCCCTCCTCCCGTCTCGTCGTCGCCCCTCCTCCCGTCTCGTCGTCGCCCCTCCTCCGTCTCGTCGCTCGCCCGAGAGGAACCCGTTTCGTCGTAGCCCGAGAGGAACCCATTTCGTCGTCGCCTGAGACTACGCCAGCGACTTCTCTTCTATCCCAATCTCTCGCCCCTCCTCCCGTCTCGTCGTCGCCCCTCCTCCCGTCTCATCGTCGCCCCTTCATCGGCGCACAATCAGAAGGGAGGTAATCTATGTTCTGTAAATTGTTCTGTAAATTAGGGTTTCGAATTCGATCGATTGGGGTTTCTGTAAATTGTTCTGTAAATTATGTTTTCGAATTCGATCGAACGAACCCGAACGAATCCAAAGAACCCGAGGAACCCGAAGAACCCGAACGAACCCGAATACAATTCGGGTTTTTATGGGTTCAATATTTCAGAACCCGAACAACCCGAACCCAACCCGAAACCCGAGGAACCCGTCTCGAAAACCAAATGGGTTTTTATGGGTTCAATTTTTTAGAACCCTAGGAACCCGAACCCGACCCGAACCCGAGGAACCCGTCCCGAAACCCGAAACGCCCACCCCTACTCCAGGAGTATGCACTCGGACAATACTCGTTAGATCCTCAAGTTAAACAACTAATTTATTAGCCATCGATGGACTCACAAAACTATGTGTCGCACCTGTTTCAAATAACATATGAATAGACATGCCCCGACGATTACCGATCCTACATAATACGAACATTTTAAAGAATCCACTTCTTAATTCTCTCACAGAACTCATCTCGACATAGACAATCATTATATGTAAGGCATATACACATAATATAAAAATATAACATACCAACGATAGGTTGAGCGTCTCCTTCTTGGCCCTCACGTTCATTCTCATAACCTGTCATGGCATATACCCGTGGTTGTACAGCCCTACGTTTTGATGCATGCTCTTTAGGCTTTCTAGTTCTAACCTGTGGTGTTAGACCCATTGGTGGTGGTGGTGGTGGTGGTGGCCTCGGACAATCCTACAGAAAATGATCCATACTACCACAGCGGAAACATCCGTCGAATTGTCCTCGCCTCATAGTTCCTCCCACTGGCTAGGGGCAATCACGAAACTGATGCTCTAAACTTCCACATCGGAAGCATCCTACTCGCTTATCAAATCTTTGGCATGCCCCTACATGCTCACGTCCACAACGATGACATGGGTACCTCGATGTTGATACGACAGGACGTGTCGGAACTGCTTTCCTCTGATCTGATCTTCCCCGAATCTGTTGGACAACCTGTTTCCCCTTGGCATCCGAAGACTTCAAGATGCCCTCCTCAAAATACACCTCACCATCTAGACACTGACCAAGATCCAAGACGAATCTAGTTCGAGTGACACACTATGGCGACGTAAGCTGTCGCCGACGTGTGTCACTCTAGGATTCGGCTCTTGGTCAGTGTTACCAACTGAGCATTTTGAACTAGTTCAGACAATGATCCATGCTTGATTATCTCAATCTTGCGTCTGATCTCCGGTCGCAGTCCTTGCAAAAATTTGTTGACCTTGAGAACTTTTAAGGTTACTGATTTAGCCCCAAATCGTGATAACTCCAAATAAGTCTCATAATACTGAGCAACAGTACGGTCACCTTGTGTGAGCTGTAGAAATGCCAATTCCATCTCTTCACGAGCAGTGTGTGGTATATATTTCAACTCAAAAAGTTGTTTGAACTCATCCCTAGAAAACACATGATCGGGACGTTCCTTCTGAATCTCTTCCCACCAAAACACCGCTTCTCCTTCCAAATAGTGGAGCGCAATATCAATCTTAAACTCAAATGGACATCTAGATGATCGAAAGTTCCGCTCTAACCGAAACATCCACTCCTCCGCCTTCATGGGAGGTATCGCACCGCCACGAAATGACTTTGTGCTCCATTTAGCCATGTGATCCATGATATAGAAATACTCCGACGTCTCCACATGCCTCTTATTAAACACTGGAGGAGGCATTGGTGGTGATGGCAATGGTTCTTGCGGTGGATCAGGTGGCTGTACTGGTGGTGGTGTTGGTGCCTGCACCGGTACTTGTGGCGTCGCCAAACTCTCCTCTTGTTCATGTTGTCGACTTTCTGCTAATAGTTCTCTCAACATTTCTCTCATGACATCTCTATCTATTCCACTTCGCGATCTTCGTTCAGATGATTGAGACTGCGTATAGCTAGTGGAACGAGAGCCTCCACTCATTCCGCGACCAAGAGCTCTAGTAATCATCCTCCTCGATAGTGTCTCCTACACACAATTAACTACTATTAGTTTCCACAGCTCTAAATCCCACTAGACAATTCAGTACATTTGTGCTACGGTCTCGTGGCTTTATTAAAACATTCCGCAAAACATTTTAAAATCCAGTGAAAACGATAAATACGAAAATTGACAACCAGACTCTGATACCAATTTGTAACACCCCCATCTCGGAACAACCTTGGGACTAGGAGTGTCAACCATCACCTCCAAGAGGTGGCTACACGTGTCATCGCTCAAACGCATTTATAAAATAAATATAAATGATTTATTCCGAAATAAGAGTGGTCCGGACCAAATAGCTAAATAAATATGTAAATATCATAGTCATGATAAATAAAATAAATACGAAATGTAAAATAAAACTCATCGAGACCTCGTGCACGCCTCTCCCATCAGTCCGCTGTGAACCTTCATGTTGCTGCTCAACCTCATTACTTTTTCTCCTCGCCATATATGTGCATCCACGACAGTCCACAAATAGGGTGAGTACGAAATACGCACTCAGTGAGATCAATACGTGTACGTACTCTGTGCCACGTATTCTCTCGCTCGAACTGAATATCATAAAATAATGATATATCCAAAGTCTAAACTAAAGATATACAGATAATTCTACCAACCCGACTAAGTATCCAAAGTCTAAGACTAGTACCACACTGGAACATAACACACAGAGTCCACATGACTCTAGCTCGGGCATACGCTCGCAAAGTCCAAAGGACCCCAGCACACTGAAAATCTCGCAAGTCGTGAAGTCCAAAAGACCCTAGCATACTGAAAATCTCGCAAGGTCACAATGTACCCCAGCTATCAGTACACTACACTGAAAATCTCGTAAGGTCACAACGTACCCCAGCTATCAGTACCATATAGCGCTCCGTCACTCGAAAGGTTACCACAATCCCAACACGGTACGACACTGGCAGATCCACTAATTTGACTAACTCGACGCTCTGTCGCTCGCAAGGTTACCACAACCCCAACACGGTATGACGTCGGCCCAGATCCAAGTGTCGCAATACTAACGTCATCGACCCGATACTCCTCACGTGACAACTCTCACCAACGCGCTCGCACACGCCTTCTTCCTAAGGTTCGAGTGTGAAATCACCCGATCGAGCACACTAACAAGATATTCACTCGGTTTAAATAGCGAACCCAAATATCGACGTTCTCCGACCCAACACTTGGTCGCACGTCAGTTCTCTAGATCATCTCTAGTCACTTATACAACTTATATACTTATCATCAATTCTCATACGATAAATTTAGGGTTTTAATCCAATTCCATTTGTAGCGTCTCATTTTTCCCATTATGATCCTATAAATTCTATCGTGATCATGCCTCATTTTAAAATATATTCTCTTCCATAAATCGATCACAAATCCGAAATTTGGATGGAGAAAATCATCACCTTAACTTCCCGACGATTCGACGATTCTGGCTAATATGACTAGCAACAACACCGACCAAATTTTCCCTGTTTTAGATCCATTTAATTCTATAAATTTTCATAATATAAATATTCGAATAAGTGAATAATCACAACGAATCATTTAGAGATTTACCACAATCGCGATTAGAATCCACCCACGAAGAACGCGATGAAAATTGAAGATCCTTCTTCAATTTCTTCTTCCTTTTTTTTCTTTTTTCTTCTTCCCCTTTCTTTTTTTCCTCTCGGCCGTTCTCTCTCTCTTTTACAATTGCACGTCTGCACTCTTCTTTTTTTAACCTAATATTTTAATTATATGATATATATATATATACATATAGTCGGTGCTATACCGACTTTCCCGTTTTAACAGGTCTCACATCCATTCTAGAGTAAATTGACTATTTAGTTTATAATTATATATATACTCTATCATTTTGTTAACGTACAAATCGACAAAGATTTTAATAAATATTGACTATGATATATAAAATATGAAAATACTACATAATCAATTGTTTTTTAGTATTTTCTGTATTCTCATCTTAAAAAAAATGACTAATATGTGAAATTTTATTGAAATGATAAAATATAATTATTATAATTCAATAATAAAATAAAAAAAGCAATTTTTTATATCATATTTTGTAATGTAAAGAAAGATATGCATTTAATATTAAAAAAACCGATTTTTGATATATTTATTTTTGACACATTATTTTTCCTTTGATGCTTCCAATGTTCTTTTTTGAGAACTTGGTAGCACGTCAGTTCTCTTACGGATCATCAGCATGCTCTAAGTTCTATGATATTAAGGTGGATGACATTAATTAAATACAAATGAAGACAGAAGGTTAAATAGTTTAGGCTCACAATGCCTATATCTCCATCCTTCATTGGGTACTCCTTGTCAACCCGCTTCTCTCAGCAGCTCTGCAACAAATTTCGAAATATCTTATCATTAGTCATCAAACTTATTTTTAATAGTGTGCAAATGAGCAATGGATAGGTTAAAACAATAGAAGATATGAATGGGCAATATGCGTCATAAAGGGAAACAATGAAGCCATTAGAAAATGATAAATGGATACCTTCCAGAAAAAATCTGAGCGTTGTTTGAAGGGCACGTGGTATTTGAAAACCTTTTGGCCCTATTCTCTTGTTCTTTATTCACACGCATTGCAGCAACATCTTTCTCCATTCCAGCTACTTACCTTCTCATCTTCTTCGCTTCAATCTCCATAGATTTTTCTCTCTTTTACCTTTCATCGTCATAAATAGATGTAACACATTGTTTATATAACTTGTTAGTGATCGTGTGTAAAACACAAACAAATCTTACTGCATTCAGAGTTTCATTGACCTTGTTGTTTAGTTGGCTAAAACCAATATTGAAGCTCGAAACTTTCAACCATAGTATGATTGAAAGTTCTATATTAGAATGGAAATTTCAGCTATAGAATCCTCCAAATTAAGTTGTAACGATGTACCAAAATGGTCCTGAGGAGGATTAGAGACAAAAGAGTAGATTTAAAGAAAGAGAATAAATTCAAAGGAAAAGGGACTAACCAAATTTCAAAAGGTTAAAGAAGTTGCAAAGGCTAACCATATGCAGGAGGATTGGCAATAATGGCGCCGATTTCAACTCCAATAAACTTTAACTCTGAGCTTTCAAATTGATAATCACTTCGAAAGCAGGAGGAACAAATGGATAACCCTCGAGGTGGAGAAACAATCGGAGGGGCCCAACAACAACCAAAAAACATACCTGATTATCTTGCAAACGTGCTCAGGGGGCATATCCTCTTTCTGAGTCTCCACGAAACTAAACTTCCTCTTGTCGCCATAACGTTTCGAATTGAGTTGCAGCCATTTCCTGGCCTTCTCCTCCAGCTTCGCCTCCTCCTCCTCAGGCATAGGTTCCGCGGGAGGATTCGAATTAGGATGAGGCGGAAGAGGGGTGTAAGAAGGGTGAGCAGACAGAGGTGGCGGAAGCATGGAGCCGCCAGTTCCAGGAGGAGCAATGGGGTGAGGGTCATTGTTCCACATAACTTAGGAGATCAAATCGAAACACAAAAAGGGAAAACCCTAGAATTAAAAACCCCTGAAACCCCTAAAAGGGAACAAAGTGGAAAGAAGAGAGGAAGGATAACTGGTAGGAAGACCGGGAGATTGTTCTAGGGTTTTAGAAGACCGAGAGATTATTGGAGAAGAGCTTGCTGCTGGAAGACGGGTGACGCGCGGCGTGGGAGATTATGTGGATGTTGCGGTGAGGAAAACGTGGGCGAGAGAAAAGAGATCGTGGGAGAGTGGGAGAAAGGAAAAGGAAAAAAAAAAAAAAAGCCTCTAGCCACCCTGCTTTATGCCAATTTCAAAAACTTGGAACGATGAAAACTGACACCTGAAGGAGCCTTCATGCATCGTCAGAGAACACAAACACTGCCCCTTTGGCCTCATCGCGGCGGCTCCGCTGTTTGCTCCTCCTTTTGGTGAAGTTGTGATGAGTTCTATGGGATCCATGTCTCTTGGAGTGTCAGGGCATCTTCTGAGCAAAAGAATCACAAACTGAACAAATTTTTTCAGAAAGGTGTACAAGAAAATTGAATTATTTGTTAAAATTAGTAACTCCATTAAAACAAGATAACAGATAAGTAGGTACCATAACCATTGTTGCTTCAATAGGCTTCTTGCTCATCGTCGTTCCCTCCCTATGCTGACCCATTATGAAAAACCCTCAAACAGAGGTTACAGAATGCAATGCAAAGATATCCCTCTGCTGCATATCCCAAACAAAACATCCAAGACATAGCCGTCGGATCAGAGACTGAAGCCGTTAAATAGTTTACTCGATCAACTTATATAGTACACATTGTCAAAAATGAAAATGCCAATATACTATCTAAAACAAGTTATGCTCGGCTAACATGAGCAAAGCGAATCAATTCTCCTAAGAAACATAATATATTGACCACAAATCAGACTCTATGAATCGTTGTTACACACAAATCCAAACTCCAGAAGCAAATTATATCAACCTTGGTCCCACCAATAGATGCCTTAAACATCAATATGTAAGAATAGATTTATAAGGGACCTCACTGTTAGAATTCAATTATTTGTGTATGTGCATTATGCACAAAAGTCCAATTTATTATCTTTTGTTCTACAAGGTTAGGATAAAGATGATGATCTATGATAGCACAATCATAACAAAACATAACTTCTATGCAAGAGAGGATAAGTTGTTAAAGAATCTTACAAATAACTCTATAAACTTCAACTGCGTCCACTGCTGAAACTTCTCACACCTCCCCAGAATTGAAAACATGAGAGTCCAACAAGGCTTTGTAATATCCCTTTTCAATTTCTTGGTCTTTCACCCCATGTAGAATGAGAGATTCAATGACGAAATCCTCCCAATCAATGTCAGAAACATGTCCTCTCTTTCTCTTCTTCCCTGTATGTGTGCAGCCCGAATAGCTCTCTAAACCAGTATTTGTGTCCCAAGGATACTTTATCCTATTAATGCGTAACTTGGCAGCCTTTATTTTTTGTCTTCTTCTTTCGACTTCCTTGCAACCCTTAATGAAAGAAGGAGGTAGAACATCCAAACCGATGTCTTTATCCAACACTTCCTTGAGCATACGCCTCTGGCTCAATTCTGATTTTCCTTTCCACCAATCATGAGAAGAAACCATTTCGAAACCCTTTTTCTTCAGCGGCATACTTTGATTTTGCTGCCCATAATTACCCCCACGAACTTTATCTTTGAACTCATTATAAATCATAGATAACCGCTCCATTGATATCTCACCATCTTTGAAGCTATTTAAATCCAGCAGTTCATGCCTACTTTCACCTCCTAAATTTTGGGACACACTATATAGAGCATCATCCTGATCGGAACCATACCTAGTTTCTTTGCTTAGGCAGTCCCTGATTATATCCTCCAAACAAAATCCACCATTAACCAACTCATCTCCTTTCCTCTTGCGACTGTTTATCATAGACTTGGCCTCCATGTAACCAATTATTGTCTCGGCATGTTTTTTAACATTCTTGATAGTAACATCTTTCCCCCAAGGCAAGCCCCCCTCTTGAGCAACTTTGACAAGCTTCTCCAGTAACTCCTTATAGCGTTTTCTACAAGTGCTCAGCGCCACCTCGGCTTCATTTGCCAAATCCTCAATCCTTATTGTCACACCATTCACTTCTGCAACAAGAGCCAAAACGGCTACAACTAGAGGTAGTGGCCTCCTTCCTGTGGACAAGAACCACTTCAGAGAACAATTCATCAGAAACACCCCTTGCTCTGTAATTCTCTCCTTCGTTTCCCTCTCAACTCCACTTAACCTTACATTCTTCACCACCCTAATGAACAATCCCACAACATCAAATTCTGGCATCTCTAACCCTAAATGCTCAACCACACGCTTGATCATGCTTCCCAACTCGTACACATCACATCCAACTGCAACCGCTACTTCTTTCATAGGCAGAAGATTATTTGCTTCCATTCTCATCACAACATAACTACATGCACCAACCAAAACATCAAACCAACTGCCTGTTCCAAATTCTTCTTCAGTGATTTCTTTGATCCAAGTCTTGATCTTGTTACATTTATCAGATACATTTAATCTCAATGTGATATCCTCGATAACTTTGTTAGCTTCAAATATTTTTTTATCTTTGTAAGCAAGAACAGATCCTGTACCAATGTATCCGACCCGGACACATGTACCCTGGGGTCCCCTTAGGCCGCCGAGTTGCGCGTCATAGTTATCGAATTCTTGAACTGTCCCACATTGAGAGCAAATGATATCGCCTGTATCTGGTTCCGGAACTAAGTCCCGGCTTTTGCATCTCTTGCATGACATATTTAAAATTCAAATTTGATTTTTCTTTTGAATTACCTGCGCAGAGATGTAGGGTTTTAAAACAAACCCACGAGCGAGGCGAGACCGCGACGGTGTGGGAGGCGCCGATACGATGAGGACAGTGAGGAAGACGACGAGACGAGACGAGACGAGACGAACGGCGACGGTGAGGGTTTGAGAAGGAAAAATAAGATTTTTTGTGGATTTCAGATTAACAGTGGAATTATTCTAAATCACTTTAGTTTTTAGGAGGAAGGATTAATTGATTATTATAATGTTGTTATATAATAAAATTTTAGTAATATTACATTAATACCATTAGAACAAAAATGTAAACATGATCATAATAAGGAAATATAACAAATTTTCATATATATAAATCCTATACAAACTCTAATTATATTGAGTTTCCATATATAATTTTTAGTTTTGTTCGTTTATTTTAGTTTTTCATGTCCCTTTTTCCATCGTGGTCAGATTTTTTTCCATTTTTTATAATTTTTATAAAAAACAAGGTTCAAAAAGCTTAGACTTTAGTTGGGCAGACATTCAGCTTTTAAAGCGCCTAGGCAGAGTATAACGGGTTGAACGGATTTATATATATATATATATATAATATTAATTCAAATTTTTAATTTAAAATATTTATAATTATCTAATTACTTAATATAAATAAATAAAATTATAATAAATAACGAAAATAAATAATTAAATTTTTTAATTATTTCATTCAACTTTTTTATATTCTTTATTGAAATGTTATTCATCAGATTCAAACTATATGTTAATTTCTTCTCTTTGGAATTAAAATATGATTCATCAAATTCCCTATCTATAAGCAAATCATCTATTTCCTCGATCTCTTGAACATTCACACGTCAACACATTTTTTTATCCTTCATATTCTTATATTGATTCATCGTCCGTTTTTCCATTATCAACAATCCAATCTTGAAAATGATATGAATCATTAGATAAAACCACATTCAAAGCCTTGTTCATTTATTTTTATTTTAAACCATCAACCTCACATTGAATTAAAAATAAACAAGATTATTCAACCTTTTACTATCAAGTCGGTTTCGTCTTTTTGTGTATACCTACTTACACAAGAACACAAATGATTATTTATATAACTATAATAAAAAATAAGTAAATGAATTTTGTTAATCACATACTTATTTTAAAACATTCTAATTTCGTTATCATCTTGATAAACTAGTTGTTCAAGTTTTTTGTCTTAAATTTTTTTTCTACCTTTAAAACTAGAATACCGTCTAGGTGACCGCCTAGCAATTAATCGTCCGTCTAGACCGCGTAAGCCGTCTAGGCGCCCGCCTAGCCCGCCCAGGCGCCCGTACCGCCTAGAACCTCCGATTAGTAATTAATCGGGGCGCCTGGCCATCGCCAATGCCGATTTTTAGAACAGTGTAAAAAACCTAATTAATACAAAAATGGGTTTAACGTATTCAACCCTAACTTGGTAAAATATATAAACCTCCCTTAATAAATAAAACACAATTTTAAAATGTTCGAGTTTCATATTAATTTCTTCTAAATTTCATGTGTAACATAGAATAGACGTACCAGATAAAATACATTATTGTTGTACTAACATGATATCGAAAAATTATTTTCGGCGAATACAAAGGTAGTCACGTCAACTACAATCGGGTTGGGTGATACAAATTTAGTTGGTTAATTGGGTCATTCTGAATCGAGTTACACGACCATTAGTATTTACGAAACTTGATAAACCCTAATTCTCAATGTCATCATTATTCTTCAAAGTTTTCCTTTTCATAGGTATCAATTTGTTCATTGGCATCCATTTGTTATGCATTATGCTTCTTCATCTCCAATTTGTTGTGGTGCTTTTCTTATGCATCGTGCTACCTTTCGTCGATTCCATAATGTTAGTTAAGATTTTTGAGGGTTTAGGGTAATCTTCATGGGGTTCACTAACATAGTTTGTGATATTAGGGTTCGACCATTAATCGATTTCATGATGTTAGCTATGTTAGGTGTTGTTGAAGATTTCATCATCTTCAACTATTGTTTCAGGGTTTTGTTCATGTTCATTGTGTTGAAATGGATTTACGACTTACAATGGTGTAATGTTTTCTATTTTGTAATGTCTTTTTGGATTTTAGATGGTTTACAAGAATCATCGATCACGGTAAAAATAAAGATTTCATATGTGGTAAACCCATAGTGTTATACCACTCGTGGTCGAAGGATAATTCAGATAGATATTTATTTGGTTGTATGAGATATAATGATGGGAAATCATGTGGATTTTTCAATGGTGTATGACTAAGATGAGGTTCATGGATGGTTTTTCAATGCCAGTAGTGTGTGACAAAGTAATTGCAAAACGAAATGAAACGTCAAAGCTTAAAAATAGAATTATCTAGAGAATAAAATTTTTAAAAAGCAAAGTGATTTATCAACCAATGATGTCTTATTCATACATAAAGACAAATTGGCGAAATGTCGTTTGAATACTATTATACTAAAGAAAATAATTGGAAACTTACAATAATAGTTTTTCATGGTATTTCTCTTATTGTATCGTGAATCTTTATAATGATTGCATTATATATGTAAGTATTATAGATTTTTGAATGTATTAGATTCAACCATCTTTTTATTCAAATATCATAATGTATTATGTTCGAGATTTGTGTTAATTCATTTCTAAATTCCACAAACCAAGCAAACAAAGTCCATCCATATAAATAAATAACTAGGTTCAAAAATACATCTAAGCCCCAAAACACATTCGAGTTAGTGAGTTCCAAAATAAAGATGACACTAGGTTCCAAAATACATTTTGAATCACGTTACTAATCACATCATGGTAATTGTTGACCAAATGAGATGAGATGATAGGGCGTGATAGTGAGATTGCGAGTAAGCACCAGACCAACTTGCGATAATTATGTAACATCAATGGTCGATCCTATAATTATCAAAGTCATCACCACGAATCTCTTTTTGAGCACTGCATTTATCTTTTAATGCTATCAAATATGATACTGGCATCGTACTTTTCTTTTACACGAGCCATCAATTCTTTTGCTTGAGATGTTTCAAATTTCATATTCCTCATTCAAATAACCTTTACCCAATTGTATCGTATCCTTTGTAGCTTCTGTGGATTTAGATACAAGTAACACTTATGAATGGGATAGTGTATTCTCACACTAAACCGTTTGGAATTCGAGATTGTTGTCACACGTAATTTTCGCTTACAACCACTTCTGACAAATTGCATCGTACTTCCAACAGCTTCGAATCAGAACTCAATGTTGTATATCTAAAAGAAGCTTTAAGTGAACCCTCCTTACAAATGCATGTACATCCTTCTTGTTATCAAACTCTGCCCAATTTTAAGTTGCAATTCATTTTCGAACTCGAATACTTTATTTCGATTGTTTGCTTATCATAAACTACCATTTCCAAATTAATAACTATCATCATCACCATCTTTATGCTCGGTTGACACGTTAATATCAATTTCATTACTGTCACAAACAACTTCATGAACGGTCATATTCATGGCACAATCAACATCTTCTCTTAACCCCCTAGTATGTTCACTATCAAAATTATCTGAATCCAAAATATTTAATGTTTTTGCCGAATTACTTACAACTCGAGTTTTGTTATTTGAACATACAATAACACAGTAATCATAGTCTAAAACACCTTCATTCTCACCTTTTCTAGCAATGCTTCCAAAAATAGGAATTAGATGTTTAACTTCCCTCTCAATTTCTATTTCACACTTCACACTTGCCTATTCTAACTCAACATACAGCAGTAGCCGAATTCCTTTTATGCGATCGAACATATAACAAATAAGATATTTGTGCGAATGTGCGACTCAATGAGACTTTGTGACCCACTGCGACCATATGTTTCGATATGACTCTATGACCCAATGCGACTCGAAGAGACTCTGTCACTCGCTGCGATCATTTAACTCACTCCATTTAACTCGGTGACTCGTTTTGACTACATCAATATAAGACTCGTTTTGAAGGAGGGAGAATCGAATCTATACATATTACTCACTACTCACTTGGGTTATTCAATTCACAAAATAAACACGAAAAACTCACTATATATTAATAGTTTGAGTCTGATGTTGATTTCAGACTATTCACGACGAATCTAATGTTGATTTGAAACTACTCACGACAAATGTGATGTTGGAGAAAATTAATTTTCACGCCAGAAGAGGGAGGGAGAGAAATCAAAATGCTTTAGAAGAGAGAAAACTATCGATCAAAGGACAAGACCAATATGGAATTATCAATATCATAAAGATACAGTTGAAAGTTAAGATTATTTTTTTAGAGAAATGTAGAATTGAAATATTGATAACATAACAAATATTTTTTTTTTATTTTGCCTCTATTCAAATTTTGGATATTCGGATAATAAATTTTATTAACAAATCATCCCTCATAAGAACTATACTCACAATCACAACAGCAATGGGATTTTCAGACAATAACTGAACTATTTGAACCATTTTACAGAGGCAATATGTGTATGTGCAAAGAAGGTATCTGCAAGAGCAAACTACCTGTTTCTCAAAGGCGAGAAATAGTGAGCAATGCTCGAAGTCGAGCCTCCATTGCTTTTACCCGCTATACGTTGCTTGCTAGGGCGTAACCACGTCCTGATTTCACGTTGAATCTCAGGTGGTAATTCGTTGATCACCGATTCATCTATCTCATCAATCTTGTAATTCCATGTTGCTTCTGCCCTTTCTCCATCTCGAACTGCTTCACTAGGTCTAGTTGAGTTGGTTCTTGTCTCGGATGACAGCGTAGAATCCTCTTGAATATCTTGCGTTGATGGAGTTGCAGTGTAGTTCTTAAAGAAGTCTACGATTGAAGGCATTCCCTAAAACAAGTGTCAAGTTCAACTTTGTTAGGGCAAGCCACAAACACTCACTTCAATGTCATGTCTTTAGGACAATAATACCGACGAACTTATAAAGAGTTGCGTAAGCAATGCAAAGCAAGTATCGGAACATACCCGAGTCATTTCCTTTGTGTTGTTTCTCTTCCTCTCCATTCTTCCTCTTTGCGTCCCTTTGTTTAACCCTGGACATCAGGTGGTTTGAACCAACGATTCAATGATCGATCAAGAGAAAAAAGAAAGATGAGATCTCGGAACATTACCTGATGCAGACAACTGTGTTCTTGATTGTGTCAGATCATCGATTCCCCTGTTTTCCGGACATGACACATCCTGTGAATGGAAATTCAGATTGTAAAGCATCATGGCAATGTCCATTGTGTACAAACATGAACTCAAGGAACTAAATCAAGACCATGAATCATGAAGCCTCCATCACGAAGTTCTTGCTACATTAAAATCTTAAGGAACCAGTACCTCTTACCATGGCAATTACATTAGGTCATGATGCTATATCTCTAGCCTACTACAGTTCCGGAAGGACTGGTTATTTTTCGAAGATTACACGTCCAACGGAAAAAAAACGAACAATAATCTACAGATATAAACACCTGTTCAGTCAACGTGTCTGTTTGTTCTTCCAATTCACCTAAATCAGGCTCTGGACAGCTTATATGGGTGCCTTCCGCAGAGAATATTGTTTGGGACTCTACCGATCTCTGCTCAGAACAGCTTTCACTCGCTGAATTGAAAGAGCAAGGTCACGAAATTAAATAATAACCAGAATCACGAGCAGCAGAAAGATATGATCATATCGAAGATCACTGCGCCAATATCATGGAAGTACCTGACGGGGACATCACTGCACATTCTTGGATGCAACTATCTGCTGATAGCTTTGAACAAGAGGAGGATGCAGATTGGTTGTGAAAATATCTCATTATTGAACTTGTTCCCTACAAGTTAAATGAAATGTCAAAAACAATAGGCCTGTGAAGACACTAACTTATGCTCAATTTGCATAAAAAGTTAACGGGATCTCTCATGGTCTGCGACCTTAACATGGATTTTCCTTAGAAATGTATGGCTTCACCATCGATCACATTGTATCTTGGTTGATTAAATACATTCACATGAAAATTTCAATGCCTCATGCTATCTAAAAGGATTACGTTGGAAATTTTAAAAAAGAAAAACTTACAACTGGTATATCCATGATTTTACTAGCTGAAACAGAGAGACCCGTAATTCGCCAGGAACCTTGCTTGGTTCCTTGAGTTATGATCCCATAAGGACCCATGTATTCCCGCAAGGCAGCTTGAAATAAGTTGTAGGCATCTTCTTGGATCTTGGGTGTTCCATATCTAAGCGGACAAGATTTTGAAGGGAATTTCTTATGTGAATCTGAATCACTTAACTGCAGCAAGAAGAAAAGTAAAATTGGTAAAATAAGCATGTAACAAAGTTTATTGAAACTACATATACAGGAGAAAACTATGTACCCTGTAAGCAGAAGCATGAAGCGTAAGGGTGCTTGCAACTCGCTTGTTCTGCTCTAAGTCAGAACCAAGGCGCTCGCTCAGTTCTTCACAAAGTTGATTTAGCCAATGTTGAACCTAAAGAAAACAGAAAACAAACCAATATAGTCAACACCGTCACCAAACAGCGAGCCTGTGTTGGAAACCAGGTGATGGAAATACACGTCAAAGGATAAGGCACGCTTCACCTTTGCAACATATGCATTTCAGACCTATTTAATATTCCCCCCTTTTGAGGGACAAATTTAAATGATAAACTTGAAAGAGAAACTCTTGGGCTGAAGATGAAATGAAAGATGATGCTAGCGAATTAGAAAGAATGCAGTAATTCGTGACAGAAACTAAAATGTTAAGTCATACAACAGATGCTCTCCCCAAGTATTCTGCCATACATCTGTGAAGGGTTTTCCTACTATCGAAGGGAAAGTACTTGAGCCAACTGATAAAGGTTTAAATTGATTAATCTAGTAAAGATAAAAGTCTTACAGATGAGAGTGTCTTTAGAGCTCGGGGTCCAGGAAATGTCTTTCCAGAGCCATGGCTCTTGGGAAGAAGGCGGCCTTGCACTTCTTCTCCACTGATCCCTCTCGCAATATTCCATAACCAAGTACTGAATGTCAAAATGGTAAAAATATTAAAAAAAATGACGTGAAATTAGTTTATAAGATTTTCATATCCTAAAAGGTAAAAACAGAAACTGTCAACACAGACAAAACATACATCCACAAGTTTGAATTAGAAAGAACATGTTGGATCTTTATCAATCAGATAACCTAAAGACAATTATACAGTCAAAGCCATCAAAACTTTACAGGTTGAGAGATTGTTTCATACATAAAAGCGGATTATCAGTATAAAATAATGGATAAAAAAATTATCAATCCACATTATACATTACCCTGTATTTATTCCATAAAGCTCCTGTAGCTTTCCTTCAGGAAATTGCAACAGGTCCCCCACGGTATTGACACCCAAATCAGTTTGCAAGGAAGTGCCCAGCTTTCCTCCAAGCTGTTTCCTGAAAAACTTAATGAAGATAAACTAAATCCATGACACAGCATCTCTAACTGATAGACTCAAAATAAAACACAGAGACTGAGGAAAAATGTGTAGATCACAATATTTGGACATTCTTAGACATTTACAAGCACAACATTTTCCACATGGAAACAATGTCTGTACTCTAGATTTCTTAGAATTGAACACATTTATAGAATACAAAAGAGAAAATAGAATGCAGAATGTTCAAGGGGTGTGTCCAAAATGAAAGTTGTCATACTGTCAAGAGACTTACATTTTCTTTATTGGCAATGAATAGAGTAATTCTTGTACTGATGAATGGGTTACGACTGTCTGCTGAGCAGGTTTGTTCATTCCACTAGCAAGTTTGGCTAGCATCTGCTGCTAAGTTATGAGTTAGTTGCCATTTAAGCGAAAATTTGATAGGAAAATAAAATGTTCTTGCCTTATTATGAGCGATGCCAGCTGAACAAGTAAACTCGGTATCTTTGAGTACTTGCTTCCGAAGTTCAGCAACAATGAGAATTCCACAAGCTAATAACTTATCACGGCGATCAGCATCTCTCCGATGTATCCATTCTCTTACACACTTCATGGCATCTTCTCCGTCCTGAATCGGTAAAAAAAAAAGTAGTATCAAAGTTTAATGATATACAGATCAAGATATCATATAAAAAACACTTAATGTTCTGGTTTTACGTCAAAGATTACAAGAAAATGAGTCCTTGTTTAATATCTTGCTGCTACAGACACAACATTTGCAAAACATTGGAGAATTCTGCAGATTTTAGCTCATGAATAAATTATAGATTATGCGACAAGCCACTAAACCAGTATTGCAACATAAACTTATTGAGAGTAACATGAAATGTTAGACGAATTTACAAGAGACCTTTATACTCATTCCGAGAATATGTGACTTCAAAGCTTCTTCCTCTATTACTTCCAAGCTATCCGGAGGTTTATCAGCAAGCATGTTTTCTGCTGCTTCAGTGAGGTCAAGATATACTTCATCAATCGACGCCCTCTCGCATTTACCCTTTTTCGCTAGAATGGAAACCACCTGCCAACATATTTGCAGAAAAAAATTATGTGGACAAATTTAACTCACTAAACACAATGTTTCTATATTTTCACCAACCTCTGAACCAGCATTACGATACACATTCAGATCAGCTTTACCACGAGCGACAGGCACTTGAACTAAATGAATGTGTGGGCAAGCAGCTCTAGCCTCATCGCCTCTCATTGATCTGGAAAACATCCAAATACATGTATGGCTTTGGAATAAACTTGATACAAATCAAACAAAAGCTGTCTATAATACTCACCGCTTTACACCACACTTTCGTGCTTCATAGCTTACAGCAATCAAGGCACCACCTTTCCACTCATTATATTGTACAACAGCTGTAGGAAGTCCCCTTAACTCCGGTTGCTTCCTCTGCTCCACTATCATATACTCCCCGAGAAATCCATTATCAGATAAGTAAGACAACCACACAATAGTAACACCAATACCCAATTTTTTTTTTTTAAATCTCACAATCCCCAGAACCCGCCAAACAAGAAGGTGAAGCACATCAAGACCCACAAGAGAATCGCTTGCGCAAAGATTGACAACCCAAAATCACAATAGTCCGAGTCGAATCGCAATCCAAAAGAATCTAATCAATAATTGTTATTCTGTCACTAAAATGCCTGTAGCTACTGTGTTAGAGGGCAAGAGAGAAAGATACCTTGAACGTAGAAGCAGTCCATGTCGATATGGGCGATGACCCTTGCATCCGATGATTCTGGTCGTGCTACCGGCATTCTCCCGATACAACCAGTTGCAATATTTCCACAGAAATCTGGGAGAGAAATTCTGGATATGCCGCGCTAAATTTCTGGTGAAAAGACGGCCGAAAATCGAAAAGAAGACGAGAAGGGGTAAAAACCGGAAGAAGAGAAGCGGTTAGGAGACAGACCCAACCAAACCGGGAAATTGAAATCTTGGTTCTGACTCGTTAACCATATTCGCATACCAAACCGGTCCAAATTTATGAGCATTGTGCACAAATATGGAGCAGCAGATTTCTTCAGAGAAGAAAAAGCCCTACCTTGTCTTTCACGCTAAATAAGGTTGACATTGTTAATATGCAATGAACATTGTAAATGGAAACAATAAATAAAATCATATAAATATTCATATATAGAAAGATTTTAAATGGGAATGAATTTTAAAATGGACTTAGGGCATGCAATATATATATATATATATATAATTTCATGTAAGTAGAATAATTTTACGTGGAAATGACAATTACCGATTTAGAAGACTATGAAAATGGGTATTGTTTTGCGAAGTTCAATTATTTACCAAAGAGAACTAAAGGATCGAAGGTTATAGATTGCGTCTATATTAGCCCTGCAAAGAATAGTGGTGTTTATAGGTTTTTGGTTCATAATTTCGAAATTGAAGGATTAACCAAAAATTTTGTGATAGAATCTGTTGAACAGGATTCTTTAATGATATTTTTTCCATTCGAGGAAAAAATCTTAGTAAAAGGAATTCTTGGAGATTCATATGTTGATATAACTTTTCAACAAGAAAGTGTAGAACCTAGAAGGAGTAAACGTCTAAGAATTGTCAAAGATTTTGGACATGACTTTATGACATTTATTCTTGAAGGAGAACGTCTTACATATAAAGTTGCGATGGAATCGACGGAAGCGCTGTATTGGAAAAAGGCTATCTAGGGAGAAATGGATTTCATTATGCAAAACAACACATGAGAGTTGGTTGATTTACCTCCAGGTCATAAAACTATTGGGCATAAATGGATATTCAAGACATCATGGAACTATAAAAAAGTACAAAACTCAATTGGTAGCCAAACATTATCATCAAAAGGAAGTAATAAATTTCTTTGACACCTATTCACCCGTTTCTAAAATTACATCTATACCAACATTGATTGTTATTGCAACAATGCACAATTTTAGAAATTCATTGAATGGATGTAAAAACTGCATTATTGAATGGTGAACTGGATAAAGAGATCTATATGGATCAACCCGAATGTTTTGTTATCAAAGGTCAAGAGAAGAAAGTATATAAATTGGTTAAATCTCTTTACGAACTTAAACAAGCGCCTAAACAATGGCTTAAAATTTTTGATAATACTTCATTATCAAGTGGTTTTAAGATAAACGAATGTGATAAATGTGTCTATGTGAAAGAGTAGAAAGATGCATGTTTTATTATATATATATATATATATATATATATCGATGATATGCTAATCATAACAAACAAATATGTGATCAACTGAACCAAGAAAATGTTGAATTCATGTTTTGATATGAAAGACATGGAAATTTCCGTTGTAGTTCTTAGAATACGAATTCAAAGAAATTCGGAAGGTTAAACTTTGACACAATCTCATTATATAGAAAAAAATCCTTCAAAGATTTGGACATTTGGATTGCAAACCGGTTGTAACTCTATATGATCATAATGTTCATCTTAAAAAGAATCAAAGGGATAATGTATCACAATTGTACGTAGTACACATGTGTTATTGGAAGTTTAATGTACATCATGAATTGTACAAACGGAATTGGCATATTCGATTAGTCGACTCAGTAGGTATTCACACAATTTAAGAAAATAACATTGGATTGTATTAGTAAGAGTGTTGAGATATCTTAAGCATACAATTAGCTATGGATTGTATTACACCAAATATATTCCAGTACTAGAAGGATATTGTGATGCAAATTGGATTTCAAACAACACAAATACTAAGGCGACATAACACAAAACGAGACTTTCTAAAGAATGAAATAATATTCATTGACTATATAAAATCTAAGGGAAACATCGTGAATCTGTTTACTAGAGGTCTTGGTAGAGAGCAAGTTTTGAATACAACGAGGGGAATGAGCTTAAAGTCAATGTCATGAATCATCACTTGGCATAAACCTAACCTAGCAACATTGGAGATCCTATGGTCTAGTTTCAATATAAAAACTAGTTAAGAAAGACTCAAGTCTCATGACACACTATCAAACCTTTTCTACACTAAAATCAAGTATGTCTTCATTGATGAGTAAAGAGATGAATCTTACGTTTCTTAATAATGATAATAGCTTTGAAAGTGTAATTGATTCGGACTATTCCTGATTGGCATTACATATGAGATTGATGGAGGATCGCATATATAAGAATCGAAGATGACTAAGTTCTCTAGAAATCTTATGAGCAAAGGATATGTTCAGCGTTAGAATGAACACAACCGTAAGAATTGAAATGTGTCGGTTTGGTATGTGTAATACTTATTATCTTGATTCACTATAAAACGTGAGTAGTCTAAGACTGAAGTTCTTTAGTTCACAAAGTGAATCCAATAAGTACTCACAATGAACAATTCAAATCCAACAGACAGCTTCATATGCATACTTAACCAACATTTTTAGAATGAAATCTTATTTTTTATTCAAATGTGGGTATTGTTGAGCTTGAATAGAAAATATGAGGTGTTGTAACATATGCATTGCACATATATTAAATATGTATGAATGTCTCACGTTGGATATGGAGATAAAATAAATGAAAACCATATAAATGTGCATATATTAAAAGATTTCAAATGGGCAATTAAAATGAGTTTTAGAATGGACTAATTGACATGCATATATAATGTCAAAAGATGGGTCTTGACCCTTAATGCTCTTGGTTGATATGGATCTCGTCTTGGTCTAGCGGCCAAAATTTATTAATTTATTTATTTTAAAACGTTTTTTTTATCGGTTGGAAATGAAGCGTTACTTCTGTTCAAACGTTCCTCTCCGAAACCCTGTGTCAAAAGGAAAAATTACACCTCATTACTTGCACCCAAATCTATATGAGTAATCATTTTATCATTCATAAAAAAAAACTCTCTTTATCCATTTAATCTTTATCCATTTAATCTCAGATAAGCTCACGGAATAAATTTAACAAATTAATCTTTTGTAATCTTTAAATCCTCAGAACAGAATAATACACAAATTTCTATTTCAAGCTTCAATCATTCATAGATCCAAAATCATTCATTTATAAATTATACACCCAAAATTATTTGATTCTAACCGAGATCATTCTTCCAACGCAGATGTTGGGGATTGTCTCTTTCAAGGAGAAGTTGTCGTTGCTACTCTCTGCCATTATCATTCTGAAAACAATGATACATTACCTTACACTACCAAACAAAAACTGACCAACAACCTAACTTATTTAGGTTGAAAATATTGGTAACATAGGGTCCAACAGGAAGAGGATAAATCGGCAATCAAAATTATGAGTTTCTTTTTTTATTATTCAATAGGACTGACTGCTCCAGTAAAGGAGCCTGCAAACCTAATGCAGACTCAAATCACATAAATTGTCATTATATTATTAATTATGTACAAATTCCAATAAAGCATCAAATCACAATACAACAGAGTCTACAAAAGAGAAAAAAATGACAGGAGCCAACAATATATACATGCTTTAGGTATATCATGGGGTTTCTCTTATCTGAGACTCCAATAACGCCAAGATCGCCAAACCCGCTGCTCCTACATCGTCATCCAACACATGTTCTGCTGGGGAATGACTTATCCCTCCCCGACACCTCACGAAAAGCATACCCACCTGTCACATAGTATAGTCTCGGTGGGATAGTTCTTTCTCAATGCCAAGATTGATGGAGGAATCTCGTACCTTGGTCAAATGAGACATGGCCATTGCATCATGTCCGGCTCCACTCATTAGTACAGGGACTTCCTCTTGGTTCTCCCCTGTCATTCTCTTCAGGGCAGTCTGAGCTGCTGATTTCAGCTGTGAAGTCAGCTCTGGGTCGGACATTACTGCATTTGCATCATGCTGCGATGATACGATCAGAAGTCAGATATAACAAAATTCATCCACTTGGAAGAAGATAATGCTCGAGGAGTAACAGCAGAAGAACAAGACCTTGCGCTCAATGGAGCATAAAAGAGATCTTTTGTCGCATATCTGGTACATCCTAGTTGATAAGTCATGGAGAATAGCCTCCCGTCCTACATCATCTATGGTACGTAAATCCACAGTGAAAATTACCTGATTTCACAGAATTCACCTTACCAAAATCATTCAAAGTTTATTAAACCAGAGCAATTGTGAACAATGACTGTGAGAATAGATTATTTTATTGCCTGTCCTGGGATGACATTACTAGCACTTGGCCACGTCGAGATTTCTCCAACGGTGCACACAAGTGAGCTAGCAAGAGATTCTACTGTGTCACCATTGCATACACCACTGTCACAAGATAAGTAGTCTTTAGGGTGTTTACAGACACTTTCCAGAAGTAAAATCAGTTCAGCTGCACCGGCCATAGGGTCTTTGCGCAATGACATCGGAACTGTCCCAGCATGTCCCTGAGAACCTTTTACAGTGACCTGCAGAATTCTGTCCCATTGGGTTTCATACAGTCTTCTTCAGGTTAACATAATTCAGGATTTTCAAATCGTACCTTGAGTCTTGTTTGGCCAGCGATGCCTTTTACTACCCCAAGAGGATAACCGACCCATTCTAGAACAGGCCCTTGCTCAATGTGAACCTGCAGCCTCATATTCATCATATAATAATCACCAACGAGACAAAAGTATGCTACTATTTGTAAGAAAAAGGGAGATGAAGCATGGTTTACCTCTACGTAGCCCCAAACAGATGCAGGATCATACTTCATCTGCAAAAGGCTTTCCTCTGTTATGTCTATCGAATTTTCTTTAAGTGCATCTTGCACAGTGACACCACTGAGCACATGAATATGGAAAAGTGAGTACAAATATTCAATCTACAAAGAGGAAAGAAAATGAGTTTCTTGATTAAAACCTTTTGTCAGCAATATCAAGTTTAGAGACTGGCATGATTCCAGCCAAAGCAGCACTTCCCAGGAAAGTAGACTGAAACCTCACTCCCTCTTCATCACTAAATGCAATCACCTGAGAATTCGTTTTGCCGAACATGTAAATGCATATATAACAAAAAAAGTTGAAATACTCAGATTTGACGTTGCAACTTATGCCTGTTATAGACGTTAGTTATACCTCAATAGGCCGTTTTAATTCTCCCAGCTTGCCACTGACTTTCAGCACTTTTACTGCAGATATTGCAGATACTATCCCTAACGAGCCATCATATTTACCAGCATCAACAACTGTATCCTGTTTAAACAAGTGTGTATCAACTGTCAGCATTATCATATCATGTAAGGGGAAGAAAAACAATGGCAGACAGGATCGAAAATTACGGAATGGGAACCGAGTAGCAGAGCTTGCGCGCTTCCATTCTTTGGATCCACACGACCATGTACATTCCCCATGCAGTCAACCCACCTAGAATATAATTTCTTTCATTTTAGCCAACTAGTTCAGATATTTGGTCATAAGAGACATACGTTAGATCTAAAACTAACGTTGATAAACCAGCATCCTCCATCCATCCACGGATAAGATTACTTGCTCTCATGGACGCTGGACTCATGAAAGTTCTTTCCAGGTGACCAGCAGCATCACTCACCTGTACATTAATCGAAGAAGAGAATCATTACCCTAGTCACATAAGGAGTCCCTTATCTTATACATATTAACAAATAATAAGATAAACTTGCAGAAGCAAAGTGAATCATAATCTAGATTGGCCAATAAAACTACCAGGAACTTCCTCAAACAATCTGGAAGAGCAATGAGACTAGCTTGAGGGATGATCTAAGTAACAATCACTGAAAAAAGAAATACAGGGAAACGAACACCAGAGACCATGGTTACTGAAAGAAGAACTTACAGGCTAATTGAAGCCATCCGTATTCAAAAAGCGATTTAAACACAAATTATGCAACGGATCGAAGGTTGAGGCCAATTCAGGTTGGTTGAACAAGCAAAATGTATTTACAAAATTTTATCTATAGAACTCAGGTTATAAAAGCTATGAATCTCGTGGAAATTTTTTGCCGAATACCTTCCCGAGCTCGTCCAACCTTGCGACAGCCTCGTCTCTTAGAATTTCTTGGTGTAGGTCGTGCCTCGTTCCCTCTGAATCACCGATTCCTGACCATTTGAACAACTATTGAATCAGAATCAAAGAGACCGACTCGCCAACATGAACAGCAGCAAGCAGCAGACTTGCTGATAACTACTTTTATTATTTAAATCATTTCGGGAATCATGGATTCAAAATGAAACATCAAAGCAAAAAAACGACTTTTCTAAAGGAAAAAACAAATTAGGTATCATCTGAAAACGATTGAGAACTGAATATTCACTTTACACAGCATCAAAGATCGTATCGAGAACTGAATATTCCAAGTTAAAATTAATCCGATACACGCACAGAGGAAGAGAGAGTTACCGAGGGAGATATGAGAAGACGACGAAGCGAGAGGCGAGAAAAGAGAAACCATGAGGCCCCAGAAGAGAACAAACGAAGGGTGATGATGGTGGTGGTGATGATGATGATGATGCCGATGATGGTGATGGTAGGAGCCTGTGTGGATGAAGGGATGAGATCTGGAAGGAGGAGGAACCGTGGCCATGGCTGCGGCTTGAGAAAACGCCAAGATGCAAGCTGTCCAAAAGCTGAACGCAGCCACGAAAACGGAACCACAGCCACGGAAACGGAACCACAGCCACTCACTCTTTCTCTCTATCTCTCTTCTCACACACACACACACACATACACACGGGCACGCCCCATTATAAAGGGTGACGACTCCTTATAAACGAGGGCGAGGCGGCCGGTGGTGAGGGCCACTTGTCCGACTAGGACTATGGTGGGGCCCAGATGTACCAGCCGACGTGGCAATTGGGGTGGAATCTTGCGGAGAGGGTCGCATGTGGTGGGGGAATCAACTGTGGGGATGCGTACTCTACTAATGCTATTGCTGATTATGAACTCACAAACTGATAACATATATCCACCGTTGCATCACATTATCCAAAATATAAAACTCAAATTAATTGTTGTTAATTTTTTATGATAAGATACAAATAAATATGTAATTCAAAAATCACGTATATTATTACATCATGACATCCGCCTCTTTTTTTTCGTTTTTTTTTTTTTGTTGCATGGATAATAAAACCGGAGAAAGGACAGCAGTGGCTGTTGCAAGGGACAAATGATAATAATACTTAAAAACATCTGTGGGACCCGCGTAAGGAAGATTCTGGCGCCCGACCTCTACTACCACGTGATCTGCTGCGCACGTGACTGCCCGAATCAACCTCGCATAATCAATTCAAATTTTACCATAAATCTTTTTATATATCGTATTGAATTAAAATAGATAGAATAATTAATGTTGATAAAAGAGTTTATATAAAAAATTAAAAGTTAGTGATTTTATTTATCAAATAATTTAATAAGTATAATAATAAAAAATTTAAAAGTTTGATTGTTTTGAAAATTAAAGATTATATAGTGTTATAAAAATGTTTTGGATTATCGACTAAGCACCGTCTAGATATTCGACGGCTCACCCTTTGAAGAATTCACCGGTATTAGACTTTGGTCTATTATTAGATAGAGTTATTAGACATCCAGGTGGCTGGCTAAACGGAAACAATCGTCTAACAAAGTAATTTGATTGGTATGATCTACGGATTTTTTTATATGCGTTAGAAATATAAGATAAATTCTGGAAAAATCAAAATTTTTAGAGTTGGACAAAAAAAGGGGAAAAACTCCTTCTTATTGGTTCTCTTGTAGTTGGATCTTCTAGAACCATAAGAATTCTTATTTGGAACGAGATTTCATATTTTTTTATATGCTTGAAGCCAATGCATGGATGCTTAAATGATTTGGTTCATGTCTTTGAGCAATTCATTGAAGTACTTGCCTTGCCTTTCCTTTACTTTCTTTCTTTCATTGTCGATTAAGGTCACAAGTGGAATGGTTTCAGCTATTTTTTTTTATGTCCTATACTTTCTAGAAGGACAACATTGTTGATCTTGAAGTTGTTGTTTTTTTTAAGTTATCCTGAACGTAGGTAAATGACCTCTCGATTTATGCAGTTTGCCTTCACACAACTCTACTTTCTATTTGGCTCCTTATCGTTCACCTTTGTTCATCGCTCGTCTCACTGGTGTGTTCACCTTTGTCTTTTGTCTTCGTCCTCATCTGCCTTCGTTTTCATCTTCGCCTTCACTTCCTTTTTGTCTTCGCATGTCTTGCCTCTGTCTCCGTCTTCCTTGCCTTATCCTTCAACTTCGCCTGCCTTCTCCTTCATCTTCGTTTTTCTGCGAGATAAATATCTATCGGCGATGACATTATAGATGATAAAAAAAATAAATGAAGAAGAAGAGAAGAGACAGTAAAAAAGGAATGATTATTACTATTAAGAAAACATAAAAACAAAAGTGGTTGTTTTATTAGGTATTAGTGTCACTAGTATTAAAATTTGATATTGTAATTCTTGTAATTCTTGTTTTAGTTTAGGATTAGTTAGTAATTTTAGTTTAGGATTAGTTAGGATTTTTTGCTATAAATATAGCATGTAAAATGGGATATTGTATTCAATTTTTCCATATTTCAGTAGCAGTGTTCATGTGAACAATGCTATCTCTGATGTCTTTCGATACGGAATTTATAATCCAAGAACAGATTAAGTCATTGCAACGATGCCATGTTTCGTGTTCAGGATCATCTACAAGGGGTTCAGAAATTTTACCAGTGACGAAGCCTAATTTGTTGCGTCCATTAAGCGCCATTGACATCGATCTTCGCCACGTATTGAAATTGAGTTCTCCATGAAGCTTATCTGAGACTAGAACAACACAGTTAGTATCATTCATGTGCAGAAATAATGGATTTTTGTAAGGATCTATGTTTTGGATGGTGTTTGGGTTGGTATTTAGAGAAGCCATGCTTCGGTGCCCTGTAAATTGGTGAATGAAAACAAGACTCAGAAGAAAAGAAAAGACGTCAGACTCAGAAGTAATAACCGGCGAGAAGAAAAAAAATTCAGACTTCGCAGAACCAGAAACCGACCGGCGAAGACTCGAATTGCAGACCAGAAATCGGCGAAGAAAATAAACCGGCAAAGACTCAAATTTCAGACTCGAATTGCAGACTCGTAGAACAAGACTCAATCCAGCGAAGACACATATCGACTCGAAGCAGAAAGAGATCGAAAACAAAAACAATGAAGAAGACTCAAACCGAAGAAGAATCGAAGAAGACTCAGTAGCCGGCGAAGAGAAAGAACAAGAAGCCATAGAAGATTCAGCGAACCAGACTGAGAACCAGAAAACTCGAGGAAGAAGACTGAGAAGAAGATTTAGCCGAAGAAGACTCGAAGAAGAAGAATCGAGCAGCCGGTGAAGACTATGACTCAGAAAACGGCGAAGACAGAGAAGCAGAAGCCGGCGAAGAAGAAGAAAAAACTTCCGGTGAAGAAGAAGAAGAGACCACCGAAGAAGAAGGATTTCACGGTGAGAAGAGGGAAGAAGGTGAATTTTAGGGATTTCAGTTTTTTCCCGATTTACAGGGTTTTGGAGGGCCTTTTAGTAAAATGAGCTCTGATACCATTTTAACATAGGAAGAAAAATATTGGTCTTTATTGATATGGAAAAATTGAATACAATATCTCATTATACATGCTATATTTATAGCAAAAAATCCTAACCATCAACAATGATGCCTAGGATTTATGGCATTGAGAATGAGTTACAGAACCTTCGACAGGGATCTTTAGATCTTAATACCTATTACACCCTGATACAAGCACCGAGGCTTTAGCCGTAAGTATGGTCGGCGTTGAGTCGGTAGAAGGTCTAGGGAGCACTCTCCAGCCGAAACTCGATGATGGCGGGGGCGGACGAAGGGGAACAGGCCAAAGGGGGCGCTCGTTCGGTCCTTCAAAGTGATGGTGAGGAAGGGTGGATCATAGGACACCACGAAGGCTGCGGAGGGGACCTTCGATACAGTCACACGTTCGGTTTGGACTCCCGGAGCACAAAGCGAACTAGGGTTGCGAGTCTCGCAGAGATAAAGAAAATACTCAGAAAATTTTTATTGATCAAAGATGTGTCCCTTAGAAACAATAAGCCTCGGTTTTATAAGCATAACCGAGAGAGAAAAAAAAAAGAAAAAGCTTAAGTCTAGGGCGCAATTAAAGGGCGACCGTTGTAGCCTGGATTCGAACCAAGAAAAAAAAAGGAAAGTGAATCTTGGGGGAAGGGGAAAGAGCCGTTGGGGTGGAGTATTCAAAAGGCTTCGTCCGAGTTAAGGCAAGTTGAGCTGCGCCGGTCTTGATATGGCAAGTTGCTGCTGGTGTTGTTGTTATTGTTCACGAAGCCCCCTGATGGAGTTCCTTGGGCTTCATTGATGACGAAGAGGGACTTGGCTTTTGGGAAATTGCTGCTGATGTCTCCCTCTTCGTTGTTGAACTCCTGACGGTTGTTGAGGAGCACTTGAGCTACGTACGCGTTGATTCTTGTACGCAGGCTCTTTGCTCGGGATCTCGTGAGTGGCTTGTTGTGAACCACCGGCATGTCAATGTGTGCTCCGTCTTCTCCTAGCTCTCCATCCACTCCCGTGCTTGTCTCGTCTATGCTAAGCTTGTCCTCGTTGTGATCCATGCTCGGCTCGTCCTTACTCCGCTCCTCTCATTCGTTTGAGTCGTAGCTCGTTGTAATGGCCTCATCATCTCCTCCCCCTTGCGAAGGTTTTGCCCTAAAAACAGGTTCATTTGCATCTGCATCCTCTTTGTACAACTCTTTGAAGTGCTCGAATCCCATTGCCTTGGCCTCCATTATTGTAATTAGCGCATGTCTCCGTGAAAGTGCGTCGGCCACGATGTTGTCCTTGCCCTTCTTGTACTTGATGACGTAGGGAAATGTCTCGATGAACTCCAGCCACTTTGCGTGCCTCCGCTTGAGTGTAATTTTCCCTTTGAGATGCTTGAGCGTCTCATGGTCTGAGTGTATGACGAACTCATTCGCCAATAGGTAGTGTTGCCACGTCTCCAAGGTACGAACTAGCGCGTAGAGCTCCTTGTTGTACGTCGGGTAGTTGAGCGTCGCTCCACTGAGTTTCTCGCTGAAGTAGGCCACGGGCCTCTTCTCTTGAATAAGCACAGCTCCAATTCCAATGTCGGATGCGTCGCATTCGATCTCGAACATTTTGTCGAAGTCCGGAAGAAAGAGAACCGGTGCGTGCATGATTCTCTCCTTGAGCACTGCGAATGCCTCGTCTTGAGCTTGCCCCCACTCGAACGGCTTATCCTT
>CM071866.1:42018266-42061441 GCA_036759665.1 Gynandropsis gynandra
GTGGTCGTCTCGGGGCTTCTTCTAAGTGCAAAAGGCGTGAATTCATATCTCGCATGGTCTGTAGTATCTCTGCAAGTGTGTTGTTTTGAACATCTCCGGTTTCGGTCATGGTTTCGTGCACAGGAAGTAAAGACGTTAATCGTACCGTGATAGAGTAATTTAAATCGGTAAGGTGCAATTGATTTTTTTTATCAAACTTCCTAACAAGTTTCCTAAACACAAAGGAGACAATTTAGAAACTTTCCTAAGCACATATTATTTTGTTTCCGAAACAGAGCTAACTTGCCAAACGAATTTGAATTATTGCCTAAACCGACTAATACTCTTTTCTAAACAGAAAATACTTGCCTAATTAAAAAAACGCTTTAGGAAAATAATTTCAAACGGTTCTAACTTGCCAAATGAGTTTGAATTATTACCTAAACCGACTAATACTCTTTCCTAAACAGAAAATACTTGCCTAGTTAAAAAAACGCTTTAGGGAAATAATTTCGTATTTGATTTTTGAAATAAGAATGAAAACTAATAGAAATATTTTATGTTTGTCGAAATCGGCTCTTGTCCTCCTTCAACCAACGTTTTTTTTTCTCGTGAATCCTGCAATACTAGCAAACAATATCAAAACAACAAAAACAAAAATCGAATTGAAACAGATGGGTTAGCGGATACGCTTGTGGCCGAGGACCGGGCTCTGATACCAAAAACGGATACAAGCACCGAGGCTTTAGCCACAAGTATGGTCAGCGTTGAGTCGGTAGAAGGCCTAGGGGGCACTCTCTAGCCGAAACTCGATGATGGTGAGGGCGGACGAAGGGGAACAGGCCAAAGGGGGCGCTCGTTCGGTCCTTCAAAGTGATGGTGAGGAAGGGTGGATCGTAGGACACCACGAAGGCTGCGGAGGGGACCTTCGATACAGTCACACGTTCGGTTTGGACTCCCGGAGCACAAACCGAAACAGGGTTGCGAGTCTCGTAGAGATAAAGAAAATACTCAAAAAAAAATTTATTAATCAAAGATGTGTCCCTTAGAAACAATAAGCCTCGGTTTTATAAGCATAATCGAGAGAGAAAAAAAAAGAAAAAGCTTAAGTCTAGGACGCAATTAAAGGGTGGCCGTTGTAGCCTTGATTCGAGCCAAGAAAAAAAAAGGAAAGTGAATCTTGGGGGAAGGGGAAAGAGCCGTTGGGGTGGAGTATTCAAAAGGCTCCGTCCGAGTTAAGGCAAGTTGGGTTGTGCTGGTCTTGATATGGCAAGTTGCTGCTGGTGTTGTTGTTATTGTTCACGAAGCCACCTGATGGAGTTCCTTGGGCTTCATTGATGACGAAGAGGGACTTGGCTTTTGGGCATGAACACTGCTACTGAAATATGGAAAAATCTTAGTGAAAGATTCTGTCAAAGTAACATGCCTAGGATTTATGGCATTGAGAATGAGTTGCAGAACCTTCGACAGGGATCTTTAGACCTTAATACCTATTATACCCGCCTCATAACCCTTTGGCAAGAATTAAAATCTTTAGATGAAACCCCATCCTGTAAGTGTAAAACTTGCACCTGCAACTTGAATGGTCTTTTAAATGTTCGTGAGGAACGTCGGTATCTACTGAAATTCCTCATGGGCTTGAATGACTCATTCACTTTAGTTCGGCGTCAAATTCTCCTAATGGATCCCTTACCTTCCGTATCCAAAGCATTCAACCTTGTTGTTCAGGACAAACAACAACGTGTCATTTTGCCTCCACCCGATGCATTAGTTTTCCAATCCTCTTCAACCAATTCTAATCCTCGTCCCAATAACTCACAACACAATTTTGCCTCTGGACCAAGAAATTCTTGTGCAACCAATTTTCAACCAAGACCTAAACCCATTTGTAGTCACTGTGGTCTTAATGGTCACTTGGTGACTAAGTGCTATAGGTTACATGGTTACCCTACTGGCTACAAAACCATTACCCCTAGTCTTCCTCGACCTAGATATCCAAATCCAAATCCTCCACCTTTTATCCCCCGAGTCAAAAACCTCAATCAACCTACTACTGCATCTCCTATTGACCCCATTCTTCGAAGTAATCCAACAGTCATGACTAGTGGAACTCTATTATCTCAAGATCAGTTACAGCAAGCCGTTTCTCATCTCCAACATCTTTCTGGACTATAAAAAGATACAGCCTCTATTTCAAATACAAATTCAAATCAATCTCATCATGTCACCCCGAGTATAGGTATTTCTATAAACTCAACTTCTTTTTCTTTATCTTTAAACAGAAATTTGAATATCCCTAAGCATTCTTGGATTATAGATTCGGGAGCTAGTAGTCATGTTTGCAATAATCTTGATTTATTTATTGATATCAACCCGCTAGACAACGTTTTTGTCATTCTTCCCAATGGGGACAATCTTTCTGTCTCTCACATAGGATCAATCATTCTATCCCCTTTTCTTACCCTTCAATCAGTGCTTTATATTCTGACTTTTTATTTTAATCTTTTGAGTGTTAGTATTTTAACAAAAAATTCTCTTATAACCCTTTCTTTTGATTCTTCTTCATGTATCATACAGGACCCTATTCGGAACTTGATGATTGGGAAAGCTAAAACTTCTAATAACCTCTACGTTTTGGATCTGCCATTGACTCCTCCCCTCACGGCTTCCATCTCTTCTACAACCTGGCACAACCGACTTGGGCATCCTACTTTCTCTAAAATTCAATTTCTCTCTTCTAAAAACATCATTTCTTCTTCCTCTATTGATACATCATTCCCTTGTACCATTTGTCCGAAAGCCAAACAAAAAAAATTACCATTCATTTCTCATAATAATAAATCTGCAAACATTTTTTATTTGATTCATTTAGATATATGGGGTCCATTCCAAGTCGAATCCGTAGATGGATATAGATTTTTTCTGACCATTATTGATGATTGTTCGAGAAGTACATGGGTTTATTTTTTACATAACAAGTCTGATGTCAAAATTGTTTTTCCATCATTCATTGCATATGTTGAAAAATCAATTTTAAACAAGTATTAAAGCTATAAGATCTGACAATGCTAAAGAATTATGTTTTCCAGAAATCTTAAAAAAAAGGCATTATTCATTACCATTCTTGTACATATACTCCTGAACAAAATTCTGTAGTAGAACGCAAACACCAACATTTATTAAACGTAGCTAGAGCTTTATTGTTTCAATCAAACATTCCACTAGAATATTGGCCTGAATGTATATCTACTGTTTATTTGATAAATAGGACTCCTGCTTTAAACTTAAAATTTAAATCTCCTTATGAAATATTACATGGAAAAATACCGTTATATAACCATCTCAAAGTATTTGGATGTCTTTGTTTTGTTAGCACTCATGTTCATGATAGACGTAAATTCAGTCCAAGAGCACATCCAGCTTGTTTTTTAGGTTATCCTGAAGGATACAAAGGGTATAAGGTTCTTGATTTAACAACAAACAAAATTCTGATTTCCCGAAATATCATTTTTCATGAATATATTTTTCCTTTTCATAACAGAAAATACTCTTTTAATCTTGAAACTTTTTTACCACAATCTGTCTTGCCTTTAAGTATCAATGATTTTTTAGAAAATGACACTCCTTCTTTAAATATTCGTGAAACTGTTGTCCCTGTACCTGTTGTCCATGAATCTGATGTGCCAGCCAACACTAATTCTGTCATTTCTTCTTCCAACAGACCTCGGAGAACCCATAGACCACCTCATTACCTCTCAGATTATCATTGTTATCAATTAAATTCTAAACATCTTGATAATAACTCCAAAACTCCATATCCGATTTCCAACTTCATTTCTTATTCAAAACTGTCCAAGCTTACAGAAACTTTATATTAAACTTAAGCCTTACAACTGAACCTAAAAGTTCTAAAGAAGCTGTTTTGATCCCTGAATGGAAAAATGCCATGGATAATGAATTAGATGCATTATTGACCAACAATACTTGGTCTGTTTGTTCTTTACCAAATGGTAAAAAATCTATTGGTTGCAAATAGTTGTTTAGAATTAAATACAAAGCAGATGGGACAATAGATAAATACAAGGCTAGGCTGGTTGCTAAGGGTTTCACACAAAAAGAAGGAATAGATTATGTTGAAACTTTTAGTCCTGTAGCAAAAATGGTCACTGTTAGAATATTGTTATGTCTTGCTTCTTCTAACAATTGGATTATAAATCAAATGGATGTGTCAAATGCTTTCTTAAATGGGGATTTAGATGAAGAAATTTTTATGGATTTACCTCCTGGTTACTTATGCAATTAGGGGGTGAAATTCCCTTTAAAACCAGTATGTAAACTTAATAAATCTATATATGGTTTGAAACAATCTTCAAGACAATGGCACATAAATTTTTCTTCTGTTTTGTTTACTTATGGTTTCAAACAATTTATGTCTGACAATTCTCTCTTTTTTTTTAAAGTTGATAATAATTGTTTTGTTGCTTTACTTGTTTATGTTGATGATATTTTAATATTTGGAAATGCTAACAGTGTTGTTGAATCTCTCTAGCAGTTTTTACAGTCACATTTTAAGATTAAAGACTTGGGTCCCTGTAAGTATTTTCTCGGTCTTGAAATAGCACGTTCAAAATCTGGTATCTCTATAAACCAACGTAAATATACACTTGAATTGTTAGAAGAATTTGGACTTTTAGGATCTAAACCAGTACTTATACATATGGATGTCACAACTAAACTTTCTGCAACTGATAGTGAATTGTTATCTGACCCTACTTATTATCGGAGATTGTTGGAAAATTAATATTCCTAACTATTACTCGTCTTGATATATGTTTTGCTGTTAATAAATTGTCTCAGTACATGTCTACACCAACTCAGATGCACCTCATAGCGGCTAAACGCGTCCTCGGGTATTTAAAAACAGTTTTAGCCAAGGATTGTTTTATCCATTTGTTTCTAGTCATAAATTATCCGCATTTGCAGATGCTGATTGGGTTGCTTGTATAGATTCTCGTAGGTCTGTTACTGGTTATTGTGTATTTATCGGTGATTCCTTAGTGTCATGGAAATCTAAGAAACATGTAACAATATCAAGAAGCAATGCAGAAGCATAATATCGAGCAATGGCGAACGTTACATGTGAATTGGTTTGGATTTCTAATCTTCTTTCTGAATTGGGTTTTCCAGTGACGTTTCCTGTTTTGTTGTTCTGTGACAATACATCAGCACTTCACATTGCTAGCAACCCGGTATACCATGAACGCACGAAGCACATAGAAATCAACTGTCATGTTGTACGAGAAAGGATACAATCCTCATTCCTCAAGACGATGCATGTTCAGTCCTCCAACCAAATAGCGGACATATTTACTAAACCGTTATCTTCGGCGCAGTTCACTTCCTTACTTCTCAAGATGGGAGTGCATAATATACACTCTCCATTTTGAGGGGAAGTATTAAAATTTGATATTCAAGAACTATTAAAATACTTTGTAATTCTTGTAATTCTTCTTGTAATTCTTGTTTTAGTTTAGGATTATTTAGGATTAGTTAGTAATTTTAGTTTAGGATTAGTTAGGATTTTTTGCTATAAATATAGCATGTAAAATGAGATATTGTATTCAATTTTTCCATATCAATAAAGATCAATATTTTCTTCCTATGTTAAAAACTAGTTGTCTAACACTTTATTTTTATTGTTAATACACTTTTTAAAGGTGAAAAAAAACGAGGTAAGAAATTTGGGTGTATTATGTGCCTATCATAATATGTGTCTATCATAATAGATATCAAGTGGTTGAAATTATAGTTATATACTATTTTTTTATCTTATTTGGTGTGAAAATCGTTTTCTAATTATTACATTTTATTTATTAATGTTTTAATTGAGTTAATTTGTTCATATATATTTGTTGTGTTTATCTTATGATTTTAAAAATTAAGTTTTATATAAAAGATTTTGAGTTAATTAAAAAAACACAAAATCAACGACTAATTCAACTAGTTGTTCGGCGTTGATGACGTTCGACTAGCGTCTAGCGACTTTTACAAGACTAGTTGTATAGTATGTATGTTGTGATTATCGACAGTGAAAGGTGTTAAAAAAGTTTGCACAAGTCATATGTATGGGTGCTCGACCCTGCTGATCCGTCCATAAAGTTTAAACGATTGAAGGATTTAAAAAGGTTACGTGGTTTTTTTCCCTATAAAATGGAAGAATCAATTTGAAGAGATGACATTTTATGCTAAAGTAATATTATTTTGATGATAGAATTTTTATAGAAATCATAAAAAAAATTTCTTCACCCGATAATAAAGAAATTGCAAAATTTCAATAAATGACCAACATGAAACCGATGATGGTGAACTCATAAAATTGCTTGTACAATTAATTATTGTATTTTTTTATTAACTTTCATCTTCCCCATTTTAGTAGATACATAGTTAAAATACAACAAATGGTATAAGAATTCAATTTTTTGTTGGTGTAGTTTTACGGGTTTAGTAAATATTTATTTGGATCTAATTAATTTTAAATCGTTCATTCAAAATTTTAGATTTCTCTAATCATATACATAAAGTTAGGTTTCATATCTTAATCGGTGTAGAACAATGTAATAAAACATTCTCCCACATCCAGATGCACTTCAACGTAGATATCGTAAAACACTACAAATAATATTGGATTATTTAAAAGAAAATTATGTCTCTAATTCGCTTAGGCAACTGTTTTAGTATATATTTTATTTTAATTAAATAATCTAATGATTGGTAAATTTTATAAATTTTCTAGTATATATTTTATTTATAATAATTAGAGGTTAATTAATCATATATTAATACCATGATTAATATTTAAATACGTCTTTCAGCACTTGATTCCACTACATAATCAGACTGCCACTACTTTAGATATATATTTAAAAAAAAAAAGGTTGGTTGAGGTTGCAGTGGAGTACAACATTTTTAATCAATTAAGTTTGTTTTAAATTTAATCCAAATTTTTTCACTGATAATGTCCAAAATCCGATATTTTATTTAAAAAATGTATTGAAATAACGCACCAAACATTTTTTGTTCATTTTGTACTAGGTTTTGAGTTTTATGAGTTGCGAATTTGACTTTTTTAAGTTTGAAAATTTAGATCCAATAAAATCCGAATATTTTTTTGTGTAGATTTAAATTCTTCAAATTTTGAATTTGGAATAACTCAAATTACATTTAGATTATTGAGATATTATAACTAATTCAGATTAATTAGATTTCAAATTTTCGAATATTATATCTAATTTGAATTATTCGGATATTATATCTAATTCGATTATTTAGATTTCAAATTTTTGGGATATAATGTCTAATTTGTATTTTTCGGATTTAGAATTTTTTGAATATTTTATTTTTAATATAAAATAAAAATATTAAATATAGTATTAAAAGTGAAAAATAAATTTCTAAAATCTTTTAGTATTTTAGTTTCTAAACATTATTTTTAAATTTTTTTAATGGAATTATTTGGATCATTCAAATTTTACTTGAACTCAAATATGTTCTGATTTAATCTATATAAATTTTAAAATTAATTTATATTCCGTAAATTGAATATAAATTATTTTATAAATTGTGAGCCGGACAAATAATTGAATTATTTCTAATTCGGATTCGTAAATTGAATACCTTAATTTATAATATATCGCACAACTCGAAATATTTAATTAATTAAAAAATGTACATATCCGGCCTGAAATGACAAATTTACATTAATATATATATATATATATATATATATCTAATAAAGTAACAATCCCAGTTAAAGAGACACGTGGTCAAACAAGGTACGTCCCATCTTCTTTTTTTTTTGTTGGGTTGGCGCTTTCTCAGCCTTCGGATGGACAATGTTTACTGTTCCCGGGTAGTTCCGCCTTACAGCCGTTGAATTAATTTCCATTGTTCGATCGTGACCATTGGTTTCTCTCCTTCTATCTTTTGTTTTTAAGGTTTGTTTTTAGGGTTACAAACAGCGAAACCTAAGAAATCTACCGATTCTCCTCTTCGCTTGGGTTACTCCTCGCGCCTTTAGTGATTCTTGACGGTTTTCGGTGGAATCTCCAGCGTCTTTGTCTTCCCAGGTGAGTTATTTCTTCCTCTTTCGTTTCTAGGTTTACCGTGGAGTGTGTGATGCCTCTTTTTTGCTCCTTTTGCTCTTCTCTCTCTGTGTCTATCGATCTCCCGCCCACTCACACCGTCTTTGTCGATTCTTTCTAGGCTGACGCGAGTTACTCTGGATTCGGCTCTTGCTTCCGGTGGAAGGAGTTCAGGTGCGTTTTCCCATCGGTCTCGCGGGAATAGATACGGTTTCGGACAGCTCAGAAGATGGGCAGTACCCCGGCAGGAGCGCGCAGTACCCCGGTAAGAGCGCGCAGGATCGTATCTTCCACGTCCTCGCTGTGTTCTACGGAATCGTCTCCGTTGTTGCTATGGTGTGTTTTCCGACTTAGGTTTCCGTTTATAGAGATTTGGTTTGGATATGGATGTGTCGTGAATTGGAAATTGGTGCCATTAGGGATTAAGGTATTGGTGCTCCGGTGATTCTAAACCCATACAATCACATTCCTAATAATTTCAATCGGGATCAGGAAATTTCCCCAAAAAATCAGTAGTATAACTCAATTTCTAATAATTTACTTGAGACTGAAGTTTTGTAACTCAGTTTCTAAGAATTTACTTCAGATTGAATATCAATTAACACGATTCGACACAAGCCCGATAATGCTAAACCTAAATTTCTGCCATACCAAAAAATGGTATATTCACCGATAGAGTACTGCAGAAAGTCTTCCCCTTTCTCAATTTCTTGGTGAACGGAGATCGGTGCCGCAAAATGTAAATTCGATGTTGCTTTTCACAATTCCAGTTTGATTATGTGCATTTGGGGCTAACTGCGAATCTTCTACTTTCAGTTCGAGCTGTAGTTTTTGTTTTCAGACGTGACGTCCAATATAGTAGTATATTTCATTTGTTTGGGTTTTGGCTCATTCATGCTGTTCTTACTTGATCGTTTCTCATTGAACAGGCACGTGTTGTATCCACCGATGGATTCAAGCAAGGCTTCTTCACAGTCAATGCAATCGTATACGTTATTCAGGTGAAATACACTTTACGTTCTTTACAATCTCTGAGAAACTTGAAAAAGTTCAAAGTTAGGCTAACTTTATTGAAATTTTGAGGTTGTTTATAGATTGCCTCTCTATTTTTTTACCGTTTGGTTGATAACATTGTCCCTTTTCCTTACGTGTTTCTTCTGGATGTAATAATCTCAGATTGCTCTCTGGTTGATAATGTGGTGGAAGCCTGTTCATGTTATGGTTGTTCTGTCCAAGATGTTCTTTGTCGGTATTGCTTTGATTATTATGAATTTATCCATGCATAAAAATACATCATCTTCAATTGATAGAATTCAGCTACCTAACTCACTGCATTCGTTCTGCCAATATATGTAGGTGTTTCATTGTTTGCTGCATTTTTACAATATGGAGGAGGGTAACTCTGTTGCTACTTATATATATGACACGTCTCGGTATTATCATATTTATGTCTTATGTGCTCAATCATTTGTTGGATTTTTGCGATTGAATTTTTCTGTATGGTGTCTGTTCTTGACATGTTTCTTCATCAAAACCAAATAGATTGAGGAGATTGTTTTAATTCGTCGAATCAAGGATTTCTTTTTGTTAAGCTGTTATGTAACATGTAGAAGATGAATTAGTTTTATAAAAGAATTCATTTTTTAAACTTAATTCCATTTCTAATTTCTTATGATGTTTTTTACTTTTATCAGGTAGCACTAAAATTTTAGCATCGAAGCAGCAAGGGTTCCAACTATGGTCGCGCGCATGAATGGCAGGTGAGAAATTTCGATGATTTGGAAAAAAAATTCTGGAGTCAGTCATTTATAGGTGTCTTTTGTGCTCAATCATTTGTTGGATTTGCGATCGAATTTATGTTATGTTCTTACATGTGCAACTTCTCCTCTTGACTGTTTATGTTAAGTTCTCACATTGATCAATAGGGATTGTTTGTGCTCAATCTGCTTTCGTTTCTGTAATGTTTACATGGATTAGGTTAGATTTGTGGTTGTTTTGTTTTACACATATCACGTTATATTTGTAGCTATATTTGCGAACGTTTTCTTTAGGTATGTTTGTGTCTATATACATATATGTATATGTATATGTATATGTATATATTAGTTTGTTGGTTCTTCCTTGAGATGACACCACACCTTTATTTCCATGAATTTCATTTTTATGTTGCCACGTGCCTTTGTATGAATTTTTACCATTCTTACCCTTTTTTTATATTTGTTTTGTATACAGACATATATACGTGTGCTATCTAATATTATATTTTATATATGTAAAGGAAAATTACGTTTTACTGTTTTACCTTACCATTTCCGCTTCTCCGCTTTGCTTTTCCACCATGTACACTCCGCTCTCTGATATCGTTTATACTCAGGAGGGATCATATAGAATCAGGGTTAGAATCATACGTATGTGGACTTTTTCGTACGATTCGCCGCGTGAACCGGCAACTACTCGTGAAATGGTTGTCTGTGATGAATGGGTATTCCGTCTAACTTTCTCATAGCGTTTTATGTCGTTTTACTGAATTTGCTATTTTGTTCCTTTCATCTTTCGAGATATGCTTCTGTTCGATTTATTGGTTCTATTCGCTAAATATGTGTATATACGTGATTAGTTATAGTTAACAAATTTTTCTTACTTAGTTGATGATACATATCTACGTTCACTGTTTGTAGTTAGTTAATGATATATATTACACCTGTGACTGTTTGTAACTGTCTTGGTTGATGATATAAATATATTGATTTACTGTTATCAGATTGTTGATAATAGATGTTAAGCTTGTGGTTATTGTTTTAATTGTGTATGTATAACATATTTGTTTTACTAGGCCTATGGTAGTTGTCTTTATTATGTGTGTATATTTTATCCGATGCTGGTCATATATATATATAGATACTAAAATCTATTTAAGGCCGACACTGGCGTATCGTCTCTTTGTACTAAAAGAATTGTTGTCAAAGGGAATGAATGTCCTCTTGCTTTCTTTTAGCACGAGAGATGATACGCTAGTGGCCTTTCATTGTGTTCAAAATCTATTTTAACAGTATTATTATTGGTTAAGACATCGCAGGTGAATTACTGTTTTCAGATTTGTTGATGATAGATGTTAAGCATGTGGTTATTGTTTTAATGGTGCATGTATATCATGTTTGTTTTAGTAGGCCTGTGGTAGTTGTCTTTATTATGTGTGTATATCTTATCCAATACAGGTTATATATATATATATATATATATAGATACTGAAATCTATTTAAGGCCGACACTGGCATATCGTCTCTTCGTGCTAAAAGAATTGTTGCCAAAGAGAACGAATATCCTCTTGCTTTCTTTTAGCATGGAGAGATGATATGCCAGTGGCCTTTCATTGTGTTCAAAATCTATCTTTAACGGTATTATTATTAGTTAGGATATCACAGGTGAACCAGAACATCACGAGAAGCTTTTGAGAGCAAACAAACCAGAGGAGTATTCCAATACAGAGTATTCCGATACAAATATTTACTGTTTGACGAGCAAAGAATGAAGATTTCAGTTTTTGTAGAACAATGACTTTGGCTTTGATTTGAAAGGGACACAAATATTTGTAGAACAATAACTAATTTTACGTAATCCAGAAATTAACTGCTTTTAATATTAAGAGATTATGATTCCTTTTCTTTGTCTTTGATGTTGATATGTTCTATTCTTTGATTGATTTTTTGGACCTATAATTTTTTAATAAAGAACAAAGAGCATTTGTTAGAGACAACAAAGTTACATGTCAAAGTCAATGTTCAAATAATAGTAACGAAAGCAACAATGCATTCATTTCATTTTTTATATTGTTAAAGTGGAATTTCTCTATGTAAGTCTTTATACTGAGTAACGATAAGTAATTAGCTTCTACTGTAATTATAAGAGTAATATGCTTTACATGAATACTCCGGCTGAAAGGTAAAGATTTTCCGTTACTAGAACGGTTTCTCTGCATTTCTACTGAATATATGTTTTATTGGCCTGACGCGTTAATTGTTGTTACGAATTATTTATGAGTTCTATTGATGTCTCAAATTTTTGTTATAAATAATTGATTAATCAATGGAATGATATTTGATATTGTTTCTTTACGTCTAGGACATCAAAATATTAGGCTTTATACCTTACATAAATATAGTTGTTTTTGGATGATGTTCTTTTTGTAGACGTATTTGCTTATTGGTTTGATTATATTGGTTTATTTACAGGGTAACAGAATGCAAATGTCTATAAGGTCTATTTACTGGAACAAACATCAACGACATTTGCAAGAGGGTAGTTGTGTTGTCGTCGTTAACTTCAGTGTCTATCGTAACTATGGTGATTACAAAGCCGCTGCATCATTGTAGATTGTATCAGAGAAATTAAATCAGCCGGGAACTTAGAGGACACAACTTACGCTGGTCGATTTTTAAAACGTTTGACAGTGGTTCTACGCGACGACAGGTTTATCAATATTTTACTTTAATATTGTATAAAAATCATGTTATCTTGACGATACCTATTTTTTTTAGTTTAACTATTATTGTTTTGCATAACAGTGGCAAACTATTAGAATGCACTCTATGGGATAGATTTGCTGAAGAGCTTTACCAATGCGTGTATAATCATGAAAGAGGGCCATTGGTCATTATATGTCAGTTATTCAAAATTCGCCCTTGGAATGGTAAGCGGTATTAATATTTATACATCTAATATTGCATACATAAATTTAACGTGATTGTATTTTTAAAGTATCCTTATTCCTATTTTTAATCAATGTACTGTAGATTCAAAAATTATAAGAACTGTCTAGTACTCAAGTAAACTCGTGACAGACCAAAATATGCCATCAATCATTGCATTCAAACAACGGTAATGTACACTAAGTTCTCATAATACTATTTTGTTATATTATGTTGATTTATGTTTAAAGGTATTAGTATTTTTTAAAAGACATTTATCACTGAAACTTTATTTGACTCTTGCTTGCAATAGTTTGCCGAAACATATACTTGATATCCCAGCAATGATTAATTATCTGGGTCCTTGACCTCCCGCGACAGAAACATTGGAATATTGGACTAGATTTCCTTTAAAGAGCATAAGTGATGTGTACCAAATCTCGAAGGTCAAACTATATTTTTTTATAATATAATCGTATCAATATTTAAGACTTTTACAAACAGTTATACTTTAACATATATATCTAATGTTGCAAAAAGTGTTTTTTATAGCGGGTGACCTGTGTAATTGCCGCGAGAATCACTGATGTAATCACTAAAGACGGCTGGTATTACCTTGCTTGCCCACAATGCAAAAAAAAGGTTAATCCTACTATCGACGAGGAATCAAATCTGCCCACAACGACAGATTTCTTTTGTGATGTTTGCAACGACGTTACAACTGAGCCAATCTCGAAGTACGTTTTCTTGCAATAATTTTTCTCCCCCTGACTTAAATCAGTTTTTTCATGTCTTTGATTTCTTTCTATATATAGATCCAGAGTTTATGTGAAAGTTGTCGACGACACCGACAATGCAACATTACTCCTTTTTGATAAAGAGGTGGTTCAATTGATAAATAAATATGCTAACGATGTTCGGTTTTACGTTACACAGGTTATGATTTTACATAACTCTTCATTAGATGTATTTGGGCGATATAATGTTATTATTATTTTTATTACATTACAAGTTATAAATATGCAAAGTGATTCTGTTATTCGTAGGGTATAACTGGTGGTAACTACCCTGAAGAGCTGTTGTTGTTGCGCAATCAAAAGTGTCTGTATCGACTCTCTGTATCACCACAAAGGCTCACTGCTTATATACCATCCACTCGTGCACACCTTAGAGGATCTCGAATCATATTCCGTGCAAGTAAAGTAACAACTAATCAAGAAATCATTACCGCCATTACTAGGGTATATGTTCTCTTTCTCTAATCATACATATTAAGATTTTCCTAAATTATTCATATTCAAACAACATGTATTACGATTTTCTTTTTCCCATTAGGCGGCAGTTTTTGGGCCTTCGCACGTACAATCGTCTCATGGTTCGACGTCAGCTTTACATTCTCTCGGGAAACGACATGTTGACGACACTGATAGTTATGTAACATCCCAATCTTCGTCCTCTAGGGTAAAGCAAACAAATGTTGACGATGATGGAATTGAAACCATGAAAAACCAACGTACCTGAACAATCGACGTTTTCATCGTGTATATTACGTTTGTATATTACTACGCGCGATAGGTTTGAATCCCGTTGATATAATTTTTTGAGCGGATTCTCGCGTGTTCTATAACAAGTGCTATCGTACTCTAGACTCGGCAGTATAACTTTTTGGCCCATGGTGACCACTTTTTGGATGGGAGTGTCGTCGGAGTATGTATACGTATGTATATTATATGTAATAATGTTTTTTAATAATGTTTTTTAGTACATATTGTATACTGTTAAATATTATTATCTTTACAACTTATTTTCCATTCTTATTAATAGCCTAACAGTTTAACATACGTATGTATGTATATATATATTTATCAGAGGTCACATATTCAAGATTCATGCAAAAATCAAAACTCTGAAGTTTTCCAATTGCATATACGAAGTCCACGTATATCAGCCATTTTAAATGATGCTTTGGAAACATCACACAGTGCATCATTTATTGGTACAATCTTCCTCAAATTCTTCACATTAAAAAATGGTATTTTCTAAATTAACATTTTAATCTTTTTTAACAGAATACCATGGCATTAGAGATCAAGAATATTATTGTCCGTGTCGTGACGCGTCTATGTGGTATGACGAAAGAATTAACAAACAAAAAAAATATACCTTTTAAATTCTCACTATGTTGTTTACAAGGGAAAATATCATTACTAAAAACATCCGACCCTCCTAAATATCTGCAAAACCTTATATTAAAAAAAACGCCTAACGCTAAACATTTTCGCCAATACATTAGAGCATATAATACGATGTTTGCATCTACATCAATGGGTGGAAAGGTTGATACTTCAGTGAATGATAAATCAGGACCATATATCTTCAAACTACATGGTCAAAATTACCATCGAATTGGCGGTCTATTACCTTCACCAGGAGACACACCAAAATTTGCACAACTTTACATACATGACACTATGAACGAACTTCAATATAGAATTACTTCTATAAGGTCATATTTATTTTAACGTCTCAATAAAACTTATAAATTTTTCGTAAATTAACTATCCATTTTTAACTGTTTCTTCTTTCACGTTGCAGCGGTACACGACATAGAACAAATTAAGAGAGTAAAGTTAAACCCAGTCTCGTGGCAGGTTTACAAAAAATGCTTGATACGTATAACCCATATGTTAAAATATTCCGTCAGGCAAAAGACATGTTCATTTCAGAAAAAGAAATCAATATGAAAATTCGATTGATAGCTTCGCGGAAAAATATTGACAAGACATACTCGGCACCCCAGGTCACTGAAGTAGCTGCGCTATTAGTGGGTGACTTTGATGAATCATTAGAACCTCGAGACATTTTATTGAAAAAACATACTAACGAATTAATTCGTATTACTGAACCCCATCCTGCCTATTTACCACTTCAATATCCACTATTGTTTCCATATGGCGAAGACGGTTACCATGTCGATTTAGAGTTACGCCCCTCGATGTCAATTTCAAAAAAAACCATGAATCCGAATAAGTATTCGAGAATATTTAGCTTATCGATTACAAGAACGACGTTCTGAATTTTCTATTCTACAACATTGTGGAAGACTTTTCCAACAGTTTGTTGTTGATGGCTTTTGTATGGTTGAGTCTGAACGTATTTCTTATATTAGAAATAACCAGACCAAACTTCGCTGCGAAAACTATAATAATATACGTTCAGCCATTAATTCTGGAAACAATGATGCTTCTACAATTGGAAATCGAGTTATTTTGCCGTCCTCATTCACAGGAAGTTCTCGATATATGAGACAAAATTATATGGACGCAATGGCTATATGTCGATATTTAGGATATCCAGATCTATTTATAACTTTTACCTGTAACCCAAAATGGCCAGAGATACAAAGATTTCTTTCAAACCGAAATCTTGCCTCAGAAGATCGTCCAGATATCTTAACTCGTGTATTTAAAATAAAAATCGAGAACATGTTAACTGATCTTAAAAACAACGAGGTATTAGGCCGTGTATTGGTAGGTAAATTACTATAAACTTTCATGTAATACATCTCCATCATTTTTTAGAATATAAACTAAATGTTGCATTTTTGGTATTTTGCAGTCATCTACACAATTGAATTCCAAAAACGAGGACTTCCGCACGCACACATTATACTATTCCTAGCACGTGAATCCAAACCGCCTACAACTACTGATATTGATTCAATTATATCTGCTGAAATTCCAAACGAATTTTCCAACTCAGAATTGTACAATGCAGTCCAAGAAATCATGACATTGCAAATAAGTCTTCGCCATGCATGGAAAAAGGCAAATTCACAAAACAATTTCCCAAAAATTTCAACCAAAATACTTATATAGATCATGATGGTTACCCGGTATACAAAAGACCTGATAACGGGAGATTTGTCATTAAAAATGATATCAAACTAGACAATCGTTATATTGTACCATATAACGCCTATTTACTATTAAGATACAGAGCTCATATAAATATTGAATGGTGTAATCAAACAAAAGCTATTAAATTCCTTTTCAAGTACATAAACAAAGGATCAGACAAAATTACAACTAATATATATTCATCAGATGCTACAAACAAAGAAACAATAACAGATGAAATTAAAAACTATTTCAACTGTCGATATATCTCTGCTTGCGAAGCATGTTGGCGAATTTTCAAATTTGATATCCACTACCAAAGTATACATGTTGAACGATTAAATTTCCATCTACCTGAAGAACAAAATATAATTTTCATAGAAAATTAAGTATTAACTGATATTGTCTCAGAACAAAATAACAAAAATAACATGTTTACAGAATGGTTCAAATACAACATTACATATCATGACGCAAAAGATTTAACATATATTGATTTCCCAACTAAATTCGTGTGGAACAAAACTAAAAAAATATGGACTCCAAGACAAAGAGGTTACGCACTTGGTCGACTACACTATATCTCTCCTACAGCAGGAGAAGCTTATTACTTAAGAATGTTACTTAACAAAATGAAAGGCGCAACTTCGTTCAACTCTTTGCGAACCATTAATGGTATCACCTACACAACTTTTAAAGAAACATGTCGTGCATTAGGCCTTTTAGATGATGATAAAGAATACATAGATGCCATACAAGAAGCAAGTAATTGGGCATCCCCATCTTATTTGCGATCATTATTCACCATATTATTAACGATGGAATGTATGACAGATCCGAAACATGTTTGGTCAACCATTTGGTTAGATCTTGCAGATGATATCATATACAAACAACGAAAAGCTTTAAACCTCCCAGGTTTTATATTATTTTCTATATTGACTACTCATATCTTCGTATGGATAGATTAGGTATGACACAATTATTTTTTTATTTTTATTTCTTTTGCAGATTTAGAGATCTCATCACAAGATTTGGAACAAAAAACGCTTATCCAAATTGAATGTCTTTTACAAAAAAATGGCAAATCACTCATACATTTCCCGGTAATGCCATTCCCTAACAATGACAACGCTAACTTCATAATGAACAAACTAATATATGAAGAAACGTCTTACAATTTAACCACATTGAGATCAGAATTTAACGAATTAAAAAAGCAAGTCACCGACGAACAACATCAAATTTTCACTACAATAATAGATTGGGCTTATCAACCCATTGGTCAAATGTTTTTTGTTTATGGATATGGAGGAACTGGTAAAACTTTTTTATGGAGAACATTATCAACGTGTATTCGCTCATCCGGAGATATAGTTTTAAACGTTGCAAGCGGGATAGCTTCGTTATTACTACAAGGCGGGTGAACTGCTCACTCAAGATTTGTTATTCCCATTGACATCACTGAAGACTCAATATGCTCTATCAAATTAGGGACAGAATTAGCAGAACTAATAAAGATCACAAAACTTATAATTTGGGACGAGGCACCGATGGTACATAAACACTATTTCGAAGCATTGGATAAATCTTTTAAAGATATTATGAAATCTGTTAACAATAACTTTGGAACCAAACCATTTGGTGGTAAAACAGTTGTATTTGGCGGCGATTTTCGACAAATATTACTTGTCGTCACAAAAGGTAATAGACACGATATTGTTGCACCATCAATAAATTCTTCATATCTATGGAATTACCGTTGCGTCCTTAAACTCACTAAAAATATGCGCCTATACACAAATGCAAATACCAACATTGAAACTATACAAACATTTTCGAATTGGGTATTACAAGTAGGCGACGTCTCATTAGCAGAACCTAATGACGATGAATGCTATATAGATATTCCTCTTGATTTACTTATAACAGAAAAGAATAACCCAATCCAATCTATCATACATCACGTATACGAAGATTTACCAAAAAAATATCAAAACCAGTCTTTTTTTCGAAGATAGAGCAATATTATGTCCGACAAATGACATAGTCGAAGAAATAAACAATATACTATTAGATATGACATCAGGTCATGTTAAAGAATATTTTAGTTCGGATACATTATGTCCTTCTAGCAATAACAATAATGACACTGAAATATATAACACTGAATTTCTAAATACAATTAAATGTCCTGGAATTCCAACTCATTGTCTGCAACTAAAAATTGGAATCCCTGTAATGCTTTTACGAAATATAGATCAAACACTTGGATTATGTAATGGCACACGTTTACAAATAACGCAACTAGGAACAAATATAATTGAAGGAAGAATTATTACAGGAACTAACAAAGGTGACAAAGTATTTATTCAAAGACTATCTTTAATTCCTACAAATACTATACTACCATTTCGATTTAAACGCAAACAATTTCTAATCATACCTTGCTTTGCAATGACAATAAACAAAAGCCAAGGCCAAAGTTTAAATAAAGTTGGTATATATTTACCACGTCCTGTATTTACTCATGGACAATTATATGTTGCCATTTCTAGAGTTAAAACACGTGATGGACTTAAAATACTAATTCTAGATAACAACCGAACAATATGTACGAAAACAATAAACGTTGTCTTCAAAGAGATATTTCATAATTTATAATTTACTTACTTCATATTTGTAAAAATATGTAACAACACCTTTTCTATCAAACAATCAAACATTATTACATAACACCTTTGAATGTAATATTACATACATGTACATAAACTTTATACGACCTTTATATCAATTTCTATTTAAAAAAACTCTTCCGCGCGTAGCGCGGGTATAACACTAGTATATATATATTATTTGCACTTCTATACAAAATTTACAACTAAACTGATTTTGTGTCTCTTCTGAACATACACTTGGGCTTGGCTCATTTAGAATTTGTGAGCCGGACAAATGTATCGGATTCGGGTCGGATCTTATGTGGTTCAGTAACGTTTGCTTTTCCCTTGCGGGTTCAGAGGAAAATTGGCAGCAATTATATGCTTCTTCCGATTCTACGATAATTGACATTAATCTTCGAGTTAATTGTGTTGTTAATTATGTTATTAATAACCGATCATTAGTGATTTAATTTGTTAAAAAACGAGATGATTGTCAATAAACAAATAAAAGAATAACACCGATGAGTCGATGTATATATAATAACGTACATGCAAACCATTTTTAGATAACCGCAAAAGTAATATATATAATACATAAATTTAGTCATAATTCTAGTTTTTCAAATATTATATTTTAGTCTATATATTATCATCCATCAATTTTAATAAAGATCTATTTATTTTGTCAAATCCTAAGAATCCAATATTCATATTCCGATTCATTTCTGTTATTGCTTGACAAAATACAAATAAAAAAATAACCCTTAAATCTAAATATGGCTCGTAAAGATTGCTGTTTTCCGCCACAAAATAAGAATGGACAGTTAACCACTAATTATTTTTTTCACTAATTAATTAACAGAAATTCTAAGTTGTAACAAAGCTATATAATCAATTTATTTTAAAGCGAAACGTTACAAAATTATTTCGGTTTATTTTAATTTACAATTAATTAGTGTAATGTAACATTCTTTATTACTTCTTTTGTTGTTAAAGTTACTAACGAAAATATTTATAAATAGGTGGATTCCAAGAGTTTAATTGCTTCGGCACCTTAAACATGAGGTTACGTTTATATGTTTTGTATTGCAGTAAGAAGAAAAGGCCAATTATTTCACATTTCTGGTAATTCAAATATATATGTATATATTCAATTCGTACGTGTATAAATGTATTACCTACCAAATCTATTGATTCAATACATTATTAAACCTTCTATATTTTTTCTCATTTATTAAATCCGTTGTTATATACCTTCTATATATGTTTTATTTCTTCAATAAATATGTATCTATACGTGAATATATGACTTTGTTTTGGTATTTTTTTGTATTTATTTTCAGGCCTTAGATATAAAAAGATATATAAACCATTCATACTCCGATCGACCACTGAATCGGAGAAATATCAAATAACACAAATCAAAGGTAAAAATTTTCTGTACCTATTTATATTTTAAATATAGAATTGCGTCTTCTACATTTGTCCTATATTTTCTTGATGAATGTATATATGATTGAATTTGGTTCTTAAATTACATATACATAACTTGTATGCATTTACACACTCCAATTTTAAACATGCTTACATTAATATATATATAGAGAGAGAGAATTTGATATTTTATCAATTGTTTTTGTCATAAAACATATAAATATGGGATTTTAGACCGATTTATAAATATAGTTAATGGAATGGTTTTTCAATGCTCCGCTCTTCATGATATTCAATGTCATATGAGGATATAATGGGTTTGCTCATAAAAATATTAAAATACAATTAAAATAACAGTTAGTTTATCTACCAATCCATCTTTAACGTTTATATTTATTAACGAAAGCATTTATTTTTTTAAAAGGAAATATTAAAGGTCTTTTCTGTTGAAATTCTACATATATTTTATAAAATAAGTTAGAGTATTTATAGTCAAATAAGTACATTAACTAACCCATTATAATTGATATTAATTAATTTAAAATATAATAAAAGATTGAAAGGAATTCCAAATAGAGAAACAAACACAACCAAATACCTATCCACCACCCAAAGCCCATGACTATCCCTTTTTCCAAATTGATCTTTATTCTCATTACGCATGAATCTATACCTTCCACACTTTGTCAATCTTGTTATACCTTCCACCATATGAAACTACCATGTTCCTTTTTTCATTATAAGATTATATTATAAAACATGTATTTGATTATAATAATCTCGATTCATTTTGAAAATATATAATTCGATTTTCGTTTGGCCCAAAACAATATTTATTTATTGAATATTATTGAAATCATATGATAATTTGAGAAAGTAAGTATAAAAGTGTAAATTGTGTGATACCCAATAAGAAAGACAAGTCGTTTGTATAATATTCATAGCCAATCTTATAGTTAGACCTTTCTCTTTCCATGTCTCATATCCAACACAACAATCTATAAATACCTCAGCTTCTCTTTTGGTGCATGAAGGAGGAGAAACCCATGATGGATACAATGAATCCTAGAGTGTCCGTACATATTTTGTGTATGGTCACCATGACTCTTCTACTGAATCAATTCGTATACGGCTCGGACTTGCACGAACGGGAGATAAGAGAAATACGAGCCTTTAGATCCTCCTTGATCCGCCGCAATCTCCCCTCTCTCGTTTCTTCTCCTCCTACTCCTCCTCAGGTAATATTATTGATATACATATTTAGAGTTTAGGGTTTAAGATTTCATTTGACTCTTTTTATAATCTAACAAATTAGTCGAATCTAAGAATATTTTTGGTATCAATCTAAGGTAGCAATAATATTTGTGAAAATTTCTAGCTCGATTCGTTCAAATATATTCCGAAATAGAGTTGATTCGCGAACCGACAATTAATTTTACATCTCTAACATATATACATATATAACTTGATTTTATTTGTAATCTAACGAATTAGTCGAATTGAAGAATATCTATATGGTATCAATCTAATCTAAGGTTACGAATATATATATATATATATATAACTTAGACTCATTGTGTAATACAAATGAATGAGTCGAATAATATTGTATAAATGGTGTATAATGTATTTTTGTATATATAGGTAATATCAAATCCAGTAGTCTACCGTGTGACATCGTACGGTGCAGATCCGACCGGAAAATCAGATAGCTCCGAAGCGATCTTAAAAGCGATGGAAGATGCATTCGGTGGTCCGAATCATGGAGTATTAATGGAAGGTATCAGTAACCTTGGAGGTGCAAAAATCGATCTTGAAGGTGGAAGCTACTTGATTAGTCGTCCTCTCCGGTTCCCCGGCGCCGGCGCCGGTAATCTCATGGTACGTATTTCGAGTTTATATTATATAAAGAATATTATTATTTGGGTGCCTATATACGCACACATATATATCACATACGTATACATACAGTCATGTTTTTCAGTCTCATGTCTCCATTAGATTTTTCTATGAAGTACTCAATGACTAGACGCTTAATTCATTACTAGAAACTTGTTTTAAACGTCAACCTGATGATGTTTCTTTGGTTTGGTGAAATGATTAATTAAAATTTTAAATAAAAGAAATTTAAAAGATTTATTTTTACAGCAAAAAAAAGGTTCATGAGAAATAAATGATTCCTTTCCTTTTATATATGTATATTAGTTATATTCTCCGTATAAATTCAAACCACCATCGAAACTTTTTTTAGAATTTGCTTTCTTGTGCCCTCTTTTCCATTTTTTTTTCTAAATCTTGATTTTTCCAATTAAAGGTGTGAATAATTTCACATGATTTACACAATTTTATAGATGTCAATTAAAGTATACTATTTAATTTCATTTGTCTGAATTCAACACCAAATGTTTGAAAAACCTTTGGTTTAGAAAAGCAAATATAATGGACTGCGAATTCTTTGATTCGTTATAGAACTTTATATATTTTTAGCCGTTTTTTATTTTTATTGCATCATAATTTATATTAATCTAAATATGGTATGTTTTAACATGTACGACACGTCAGATCACCGGAGGAACACTCCGAGCATCGGAAGATTTTCCAGTTGACGGGTACTTGATCGATCTCTCCAACGTGTCGTCGAAACTAAGTTATATCTACGAATTCGTAACCCTAAAAGACATGCTCTTGGACTGCAACTACCGCGGCGGAGGAATCTCCGTCGTCAATTCTCTCCGGACAAGCATCGACAACTGTTTCATCACTCACTTTGGCGACACCAATGGAATTCTTGTCCTAAGTGGACATGAAACTTACATCCGAAACTCCTTCGTTGGTCAACACATCACCGCCGGCGGCGACAAGGGTGAGAGAAACTTTTCCGGAATCGGAATTAATCTCAAGGGTAACGATAATGCCGTCACGGACACCGTTATATTTTCCGCGAGTATAGGGGTAATGATATCCGGACAGGCAAACATCCTCTCCGGTGTTCATTGTTATAACAAAGCGACCGGTTTTGGTGGAACCGGTGTTTATTTGAAACTACCCGGTTTGACCCAGACACGGATTGTGAATTCGTACATGGATTATACCGGTATTGTTGCGGAGGACCCGGTTCAGCTTCAGATCTCGGGAACATTTTTCCTCGGCGATGCGTTTATACTGTTAAAATCGATAAACGGCGTCTTGCGAGGGGTTAACATTGTGGACAATATGTTTTCCGGGTCGGGTAATGGGATCCAGATTGTGCAATTGGATCAGACGAACAAGGCGTTTGAGGGAGTTGACCAGGTGGTTGTTGACCGGAATAGTGTCAACGGTATGGCGATGAGATCGACGGTGGCGAAAGGCTCGGTGGATGGGAACGGGACGTCGTGGACCGTTGATTTCAACCCGGTTTTGTTGTTTCCGAACTTAATTAGGCACGTGCAGTATTCCGTGGTGGCGCGTGAGTCTCAGGCGTTTCCGGTACACGCGCTGAGGAATGTGTCGGATAACCGTGTGGTGGTTGAGAGCAACGCCCCGGTGTCTGCGAGCGTCTATGTGACGGTGGATCAAGGTGGCTCTTAACTTTTTTTTATAAATGGTAATTTTAATTTAATTGAAGAAAAAACAATATTTTCTTATTTTTTTAAATATATTTTGTAATTTCTAATATGGGAAAACAAATTTTTACGGGAGAGTAAAACAAACTCGAATATTGTGAATATTGTCAGACATTAACTCTTGGCATTGGGAGACTTTAATTCAGTAAGGTAAAAATAGAAAAAAGGTTGACGTATTAAATGTCTGAAGAAATAATTAAACGTCTCAATTACTATAATACTTTATTATACGCCTGCGACCTGTAATGCATGTAATAATTAAATTTTGGTGTATCGATAAATAGTTTATTGCTTTTTATATACGTTTCAATAAGAAGCATTAATGTGAATGATTGATGAGGAAAGCAGATAGACCAACCAATATCATGGATTCCAAGAATCCATAAAGGAGAGCCAATCTGTATATTATAAAGTAAAATAAAACATTTATAAAAAAAATAAAGGAAGAGATCTCTACAGGAGATTTTGGAACCTTTTATTTTTATGTTTTTGAATTAATTTGATTAAACCCTCAAAAAGCTTATGTAATTAAATATTAAAACGAACCATTCTTATTTTCTATGTAAACTCAATATATTCGACAAATATGAGCTAACTCTAACTTTAATGATAACTTTAAAATTAAAAACGGTGAATATAAAATTATAATTTATATTAAATACATGAAACATCACAAACAATACAAATCAAAATATTATTGTTTTAAACTAACATGAAATGCAACGGATCATTCATAATTTTCAATGTTTTTGATGTCATATGCAAGTAAATTTGTGTCGTATCTCTCACGTTAAACCTAAATTAATTAACTATGAAATAAAAGATGCACAATGTCCTATATTATTTTTGTCCCTATGGTGAATTCATATTTTAGCTAACCCCATTATATTAACCAATATTAGGATTGTATCCCAAAATTAACATAAACTATCCAAAAGTTCGAGAGGAATTAGAAACATATCGGATTGGATTAAATCTTTTGCATAATTTTCCACATAATATAAGATTATCAATACTTATTATTGATCCAGAATTTATAAAACTACATTACATATACAAAATTTTTCAATTTAAATTGTGTACGAACCACTCACAAACCAAAGTTTTCAAATATTTTTGACAACTCAAAAAAGGAGAAAATATTTGTTCATAATCAAAATGCTTCGGCTTTAAGTTGGGGATCGAGTCGGTGCATCGAAAACAGACGTGTGCACACTTTCTCTCTCTCTATCTGTCTCTCTCTCTCTCTATATATACATATATATAAATATGTGATTAAATAGTGTATCCAAAGGGAAGGTTGGATAAAGAAGACAAGGAAGGAAGAATGAGAGTACGATGTTGGGTCTTCTTGTCTCTCTTCATACTCATACTTTCCATGGCAGTTTCAGAAACATCATCCTTCAGATTCAGAAGCTTCAAGAAGCAAAAGCTTCATGAATTCCACCAACATATCCAACAAAGATTGGCTTCTTCCCCACCATTCTCTTCTTCCCCTAAAATGGTACGTATCTATACGTACGGACATGTATGTTCATGTTTATATATATATATATATGTATGTATATATACATGTCAGTCACTGTGTCGTGTGATTGAATGCAGAATGGGAGGGTGATATACCCAATTGGGTATGGAGCAGACCCAAGAGGAGAACACGACAGCAGTGACGCAATACTTGAAGCTTTAACCGATGCTTTCCAGTTGCAGGCTGGCCTTCATATGCTGCCACGTGTCACCGACCTCGGTGGTCTCGTCGTTGATCTCCAAGGCGGCAACTATAAGATTGCCAAACCCCTCCGCTTCCCTCCCTCCGGCGGCGGCGACCTCGTGGTCCGTACCCTACCACAATCATCTTCTTTCACTTTTATCAGTCACAATGGTTTCATAGATTTGGTCCTTTGATCCCAACTTCATCCACATGTTTCAGTTCCAAGGAGGAACAACTTCACCGGAGAATTCTCCCCCCTGGTTCTCCGACGAGAAGAAAGATCACTCCGATATCTTTTACGAGGACGTGACCTTCCGGGACGTTCTTTTCGACTCGAACTTCAGGGGTGGAGGCATTTCGGTAATCGATTCAGCCCGAATCCGAATCAATAATTGTTACTTCCTCCATTTCACAACAGAGGGGATACATGTTCAGAGAGGTCACGAGATATTCATATCAAGCTCCTTCTTGGGACAACATTCAACTGTAGGTGGAGACAAACAAGAGAAAGAATATTCCGGGACAGCAATCGATATCTCAAGCACTGACAATGCCATCACAGACGTCGTAATTTTCTCGGCGGCCATAGGAATTTCATTGAATGGCCCAGCTAATATGGTCACTGGAGTACACTGCTACAACAAGGCGACCTGGTTTGGAGGCGTGGGCATTATAGTGAAAGCCCCTCTAACCAGGATAGACAATTGTTACCTGGATTACACAGGTATAGTCATGGAAGATCCTGTCCAGGTTCACATCACAAATGCTCTGTTCTTGGGAGATGCTAATATAGTATTACGATCGATAAAAGGGCGTGTTTTGGGGCTAAATGTCGTTAATAACATGTTCAATGGTGACCCCAATCACAACTTCCCGATCATCAAAATCGAAGGAGAATTTCATGACATTGACCAAGTGATCGTCGAACAAAACAATGTGCAAGGGATGATCATGAAATCAACATTCGGAAAGTTGTTGGTTTCAACGAATGGGACAAGGTGGATTGCTGACTTTTCCCCGGTTTTGGTATTCCCAAACAGGATTAATCATTTCCAGTATTCATTTTTCGTACAAGCCGAGCAGATTCCTGCTCATGCCGTTACCAATGTATCCAACAATGTGGTTGTAGTAGAGACAGATAAGGCTGTTACTGGAACTGTATCAGTGATTGTTTATCAGTAAACCATTCATAAAGAAAGTTACTCTCTCATGAACCATTGCTATTATATTATGTTCGTCATGTTTATAGAGGAAATGAGATATGAATCAGAAAGCTAACCTCTTGATCTTTGCAAATTATCGTCATTGTACATAAGATGAGGCGAGACCTTCAAACCGATACCAGGTCGTATGGACCAAGTTACTATTTTTGATCTTTCTATCGATTAATACCAGCAGTCTACCACTTCATCGTTCACTTCTTCTGGCAATCGTGGCTTCTCTGGGGGTCCAGAGGTTCTTGGGTATCCTCTGAAATCATGCTTTCCTGGTTTTGCAATGTCGACATAAATCACCCTTCCATCGTATATCTGTAACACGACGGGAGAGAATTAATAAGATTGGCGGCACAAAGTAAGTATGCTGTCGTTACAGGAATGTCCCCGGAAGGTTTACCTGACGATCCATGGTTTCTAAGGCTAGCATCGCATCGTCTTGAGACTTATATTGAATAAATGCATAACCTTTTGATCTCTTCGTGGATCCGTCCTTGATAACCTTAACTGTTCAAAGACGAGTGACACAACAGATGATTGAAACTTTCAAAAGCTAATCTTGTGATGACATAAAATGAACAGATGCAGGTTTTGGAAGTAAAAGACCGAGTAAGTAGGAACACATTTAGTAACCTTCAGCTATCTCGCCGAAAGCTGAGAATTCCTTCTGCAGAAACTGTTCATTAGTTGAAAATGGTAAATCTGCAAATTTAGAGAAAAAGAACTGTCAAAAAGGTAGAAACAAGAACTCTTCATAGATATTTAGTTGAAATTACCATTCAGAATGACCTAACTATATACAGAAAGAAGAAACAAGCACTTTTCATTGAAATTACCATTCAGAACGACCTATCAATATACAGAAACAAGACACGAACACTCTTCGTAGAGGTTTCGCTGAATTGCAGCAATTCAAAGCTTCCCCAAAGACTATCTTCGAATATATCTCATTTTACCAGTAACATGGTGAACTAGAGGATCAATGCAACGCCCTTGAACCCTAGAGGAAACAGCATATAATCCAAAGAAGCCAAAAACAAAATTATATTAAAAGTATATTGATTGTTTTTCATCAACAACTTGGTGTTGCTCATCCTAAACCTGATTCTGATTATCTTACCATAGGACAAATTCAACCAAGAGCAATAAAAATTCCTTCACTGGAGAATTCATAATTAAATAAAAATCTCAAGTAATTTCATCCTCTAAACACAAACACTTCAGATACTGTTCTTAAAACATCTTGAAACAGGGGAATTCCACGCATTTCAGCTAAATGAACTCAAACATCCGACATTAAAAACCCCTAAATCTTTCAAGTTTGTAATTTCCTTCGTAAATCATCACACAACTAAACCCCAATCTCAGCGACTAAAGCATTCGAATTCAACGGAAAACCAGTAAAGAGGAGACGCAGGATCCTACTTTTGACCATGATTTTGCTGGCGAGAGGATAATCGAAGACCGAAGCTTGAATCATTGGGAACTTGGGGTTTCTTCGATTCGATAAATATGAATTAGAAACCAAAGGGAACGGTGAAGAGAACGTCGCGGCCCACATGGTGCTCCGGTCGCCGGAGAGAGAGATAAAGAAGAACCGTCGCGAAAATTTGCAAGACACGACTATAATGATGGTCTTTCTTGAAACGCTGTCGTTTATTGAAGTCTATTAGGCTTCGGCGTATAAAGCCCAGAATATATTAACTTAATATAGGCCTAAATTTGGGCTTAAGCCCATATTTCGCCCTATATTGGTTCGGGGACAATAAATTTGGAGAATCAAACTAAACTGGGTAGGGTTTTTTTTTTTCGTTACAGTTCGTGAATCTTTTTTTTTTTAAGGATTCGTGGAAAAATAAGGGTTTAGAGTTTTATAAGGGCATGATTTAGTCTATAAGTTAAACCCGGTAAAACCCTAAGCCATTTCTTTTGCTCTTCCAGAAAATTCCGAGATCACTCGGCTGCACCATGGCCATGTTCTCTCACCGTCTCCGGCGAGCTCTCGTTACCACCTCTTCCTCTCTCGGAAGATCCATCTCCCTCTCCCCAACGTCCCTCGCACCAAGGCCCAGTCTCCCTTTCACATCGGCAGCGCTGCTCCGGCGATCCGCGTTCGAGCAACCGCCGGAATCGACTCGAGTGACGGAGAGGTTGTTCTCGACGAAGCAGTACAAGCTTTACAAGGAAGGAGATGAGATCACACCCGACACAGTGCTGTTCGAGGGATGCGATTATAACCACTGGCTTATCACCATGGATTTCCCCAAGGATAATCCTCCGTCTCGCGAGGAAATGATCGCCACTTACGAAAGGACTTGTGCCCAGGGACTTGGTATCAGGTGATGGTTCTGAAAGTTTTTATTTTGTAACGGCATTCATGGTGCTGAATTTTATGATTCACTCGTGAAACTTCAAACTTTGGTGTTCTGAGTTTGACCCATTACTGATCGTGTTTCTCGCTGAAAGCTTTAATCAAACTTGAAGTGCTTGATTTTTGTTTACGTAGAAATATGTATAAGAATATGTTTGCGTATTCTTATCAATATATCTTTTGGATGCTACTTTGTTCCAGTTAATGATAATTAATATATGATAGTTAACATGGAAACTGGAGTTTCATAGTGAATCCGTCAGAAAAAAAAACATCGACCTTGCTTAGGTTTGCGATGCCTATTAAGGAAACAAGAAAGTGATGTACTATGTCCTGTTTAGCACTATCTCATTTGTTGCACTTCTCTCAGACGCAGTTTGTTTGTAGAATTCACATTTAGATTCATGTTATACAGTCTTTGCGTGTTTTTGTTCGGTGTGATCCGATCTTATTTTGTTTCTTTTGGGTTTGATGATGTTTTAGCTTGGAAGAGGCCAAGAAAAAGATGTATGCTTGTAGCACAACCACATACCAAGGTTTTCAGGCAATCATGACAGAAGAGGAATCAGAAAAATTTAGGGGTATGATCCAAGTACCTGTTTCATTTTCACTGCAGAAGCTGTTGGAATTCAAATGTTAACTCAATTTTGGCTCTAAAACAGATATTCCTGGGGTTGTCTTCATATTACCTGATTCTTACATTGATCCAGTGAATAAGGAATATGGAGGTAAGCTGATACATCTAACGTCATGGCTTTGTCTGAGAAGAAATAGATGAATTCTGTCAGAAATGGCTTTTGGAGACATTTAACTTCTATGTTCTTATATCAGGTGACAAATATGAGAATGGAGTAATCACGCCGAGGCCACCCCCTGTCCAATATGGGAGATCAAGACCACGTGATAGGAATCGATTTGACCGGCCAGCATCTCAGAACTTCCAAAGAAATGCTCAGTACGGTCAACAACAGCCAATGCAAGGTGATGGAAGGGGTTATGGTCCTCCTCAACCGAATTACCCAACCCAACAAAACTATGGCACACCACAAGGTCAGGGAAGTCAAATGCCTCCGCGTCAGGGGAGTTACAACCAAGGGCAAGCAGCCCCCGTGCCTCCATATCAAGGGGCTCCAGCGAACTACAACCGAGGGCCACCGGGAAACTACAATCAAGGGCCACCAGGAAACTACAATCAAGGGCCACAGGGTAGCTTTAACCAAGCCCCTCAAGGAAATTTCAACCAAAGGGGCCCTGGGAATTACTATCCGCAGAGTGGTGGAAACTATGCTCCTCCACAAAGTGGAAACTATGCTCCTCATGGAAATTATGCTCCTCCACAAAGTGGAAACTATGCTCCTCCACAAAGTGGAAACTATAGCCAAATGGGAAATCCAGGGTATGGGCAGAATCAAACATTTCCGTCGGGGGGTCAAATGAATGAGGCCGGAGATAGCAAGAACATCAAACCTAATCCATTTGGACAGACCGGAACAGACCAAGTAAATGATCAAACTTAAATACTCCCTTTTCATATTTGGTCATTGTTGGAACCATAATATAGCATTGTTAGAGCATCTTCTGTCATCTTTTTCGGATCTCTCTCACGGATGTGTTCTTTTTTCCCGTTTGTTCCAATTTCGACAGGGAAGATACTGAACAAATACTGGCTAGAGGTGAGATGACTGACGAAGGAATCAATGAAATTTGCAGCCATCAAGTTGGACGGCAAATAATCGGTTGTTCTGATGGTAATTGGGGATGATGTCTGCGTTTCTTTGTGGAAACAGTGTTGGTGACATGCATGTTTGATCATCTAGTTTGTTGTAATTCATATGAGTTGCCTGCTTTGTTATCTCACACTCATCTTTGCTTTACCAAGAGTACACTCAGTTTCGTCACTCTAATCCCATTCAGCAGATCATGGAAATACTTAAAACTAAACAGGGCAATCTGGTATTTCTCAATCAAACTTTCTTCTATCTTTGGTTGATAAAATCAGCAGAATAAGAGTTTTTGAATCATAAATGAATCTGGTAGACGTTTAGCTTTTTACATTAGGGATAACGTTCAAGAAGATCCAGAGCTGGTCTTGCCAACTACTACTACTACTACTCGTTATTGTTTCTTGATGAGCGGAGGCAACTCTGACAGTACCCAAGTTGGAGAGTCGGCCAGCCACAGTGATTCTCCGGTTTCCTTGTGCTTAAAGTCCGGTGCTTTGACGTTCCTCTGTGATGTCTCACCAATGGAAAATCACGATGAGCAATTGGAAGAGAAAGAAAAATGTGTTAAAAGAAATATCAGAATGATATGCCACCTTGTTTGATCTGTTGTCCCACCATTGATCCGGGTTCTGAATCAAGTCCTTCCAACATTTCTCTTCTACACCTTTTGAGAACAGTTCAGTATACAGAAAAGCTACGATTTCTACAGAACCAATGGGTATTGCATTCGTGCTTTAGCTGTCATGATAGTCCCACATGAACATGAGAAAAAGGGTACCTACTTGTATTCACTTCTCTGGTTTTAAAGACTGGAATATCGAATTTGATTACTCCAAGCTTAGGTAAAACCCAATCAGGCGCTCTGTTAAGCCAAAGAGAGAGACTGCCATCCTTGAGTTTGAAATCAGAGTGTCTTGGTTTTACCTACGAAAGGAAATCAAATGGAAGAGGCTGTAATGTGCCGCCCTGACTAAGGAGCAATAGGCAGACCCTAAATCCAAACCAAAAAGGGACCTCTCTCTCACCAATCTGTTAGCTTTATTGTCACGGTGATCCCACCAGTCCTTTGGATTTTCAAGAAGATGTTTCCAAGCATCCGAAGCTTCATCTGTGACCTTCTTAGTTCTTCCACCTAAAGAGGGAGAAGTTTTATGACACACATAGATGTAATACGAGGTCCCAATATCATAAAAGCAACAACTCTTCATGAAGTACACAAGAATGTGGGCATTGAACATAAGGTGAAATTGATGTTAGCCGATACATAGCATCGTAATATGGGTTCATCAGAAACTCTCTACAAGACATACCAGGCCGTTTCTTGGTGCCACTCTGTCCAGTTTGAGGTGATGAGTTAACCATAACTGTGGTACTAGGCTGTACAAAGTTGAGATTCTGGACCATAACCTGTACACAAACATCAAAATGCACATGATAACACTCTATAAGAGAATTAAAGCTTCTATCTTTCAGACTATTCAATTGAGATGGGATCGAGTAGCATCAAATTTATGATACTTCAATGCGGTTTTCCCACATTAAGCTCACCTGGACGTTGGCTTGAGTATAATTCGTATTTGAAGGAGGAGAATCTTTACATAGCCTTCCAAATATATGAATCTGGTCGTCTTTCTTTACATAGCGTGCTGCAGTTTTGGCGAGATCACCTTCGAATATTATCGGAACCCTAAAAACAAACAGAAACATTTATAAAAGTTCTAGCATTTAGCTATGGGAGATTATAACATAGGATAGGAGTTTAACTACATTGCTTCTAATGTTTTGTTTGCCAACGTAGAATACATTCATAATTAAAAATATAAATACATAAAAAAGAAAGCTTTACGATCTAAATCACATGCCCCATTTAAAGCATCGAATCTATCCATTCATGAACAAGCAACACAACAATGATAAACATATAGATGAAGAAAAAAAGGTATGAAACTGGGAACAAATGTACCAAAAGGAACAGGAATCTGAGCCGGAACGCTGGGAAATAACGGTTCCGGCCAAAAATTTTCTGTCGGAAGAAGCCTCAAGTTGAACGGGTTGATCAACGAATCCGATCAGGTTGACCCAATTCGCCACCTCCGGCAGGAACGGTATCTCATTCGGCCGTGACAACTCCTTCCCCGCCTTATTCAGCGCCAAATACCTCGGCTTCAGCTTCCCTGGTGTCTTAGCTTTGGGTTCCCTTCGGCCACCGCCGGATTTTTCATTGACGGCAGCGGCAGAGAAGCAAACTTGTTGCAAAATTACCCGAATTCGGCTAGGGATTGCAGGCGTCCTCGAGTGGAAAATGGAGGAACAGAAGACTCTGGTGAAGGATTTGGAAATCACGTTCATTGTTTCATGCCGTAACGAAGAAGTTGCCTAGGGTTTAAGGGAAGAAGATGGAGAACGGAAAAGGACTACCGCACTCTCATCTACGACGGTCGACAGATAACCGATTCAGACCGTACCGAACCGGTCTAAACCAAACTGAATTTTTCCTCGCCACCCGACCATCATGCGTGGGTTATAGAATCCGGTTTAGTTTCGAGTGCACAAAGAACTTATTGGGCCTATTTCGGTATTCATAAGCTCAATTAGAAATTGAAAGGTAAAAACTTTACCCAAAGCCCAATTATTTTATTTCTTTCTAATTGGATGAAAGTAATACCGGAAGTTGGAACCTCGATTAAAACGACAAAATATCAAGATGTCCTAATTGGATTTCCTTATTTCACATATATTTTTGCAAATTTGAAGTTGAGAACAAAGAGCGAGAGTCGATTTTGAAATTGAGAACAATGATCGAGTTCAAAGTAATGAAGAAGGAAATTTCAAAGTTGAGACCAAAGAAATTTTGAAGTGAGAAAGAAAGAAAGAAATGACAAGAATCAGTAGTGAAGAAGATAACACAAGTCAATCTTTAGTGAAGTCGATAAGTGAATCAATTTATGGGGTTTTACGTTGCAGATAAAATACATTAGAGATTAGACTATTGAAAGTAAAATTGTTTATTGATTTCAGATGGGTGCGAGTCTCACTAAGTCGCTTGAGTCGAAGAGGGTCAGGAGTCTCATTGAGTCGCTTAAAACTCATGACCCTGTTCGACTCAAGAGACTCATTGGGTCTCAAGGATCGCTTGAATCATAAGGGTTGTTTGAGTCTCATTGAATCGCTTGAGTCGAAGAGGGCCAAGAATCTCAGTGAGTCGCTTGACTCGAAGAGGGTTAGGAGTCTCAGTGAGTAGCTTGAATCTCATTACCCTCTTCAACTCAAGAAACTCATTGAGTCGCAAGGGTCGAGTCGTAAGGGTCGCTTGAGTCGCTAGGTCGCTTGAATCATAAGGGTCGCTTGAGTCGCTAGGGTCGTTTGAGTCGGTAAAAGTCTAATGTATTCTTAATTGGTCATTTTGCAGGTGTCGCCAAAGCCAAATTTTCCTATAAATTCAAGCACATGGAAAAATGCCAAATTACACCAAGTGTTATCCTTACGGAACAATAAAGAAGTTGATAAGAATCTTTGATGAAGATGAGTTGCATTACTTCAATAAGGAGTCACATATATTCCATTTCCAATGTGACTTCATCATGATGAAGGTTCAAATGTCTATCCTATGAAATCACTCTGTGATTGTAATAAGGATTTATGATTTGTCGTAAATGGTGTTCCCATCCGATACTCTATAGTGGTATATGGAATAATTATCAGATTGAATTGTGGACCCTATCATAGAGGATAAGAGTGCAAAAAGTGTGATACATTCAGGCTGAAGAATTTCGACCGTGGAAAGGTGGTCGTCGCACAAGTGAGTGAAAAGCTTGTGAAGGCGAAGAATTCCGTCGATCGTAAGATGTTGGCAACATTAATGGTATTGTGGCAAGTTTTGGATCACAAGACTTCATCAGAAAATTCTATCAACCATAATCTGATTGACATGGTTGATGACTTATAATTTTATGAAGACTTTCAATGGGAATTTATACATCCGAGAAGCTGTGGATACTCACCACAAACACGTTAGCAGTGAATCACCGAAATCAAAATGACATTGTGGCGGTTTAATGATCACACTCATGTAAAATTGTATATATTATTCGAATAACATGAATGTTTTCGTACTTGTTGTGTTCTTATCATTTTGTTTTAATGTTTTAATTACTTCCATTCGAAATCATCCTTAGTTTGGGAGAAAAGGGATGGTACGTTGATTTTTTGGATTCCGATCCATCATGCCCAATGATGTACAAGAAACGGGTCAAATCTATTTTTAACCTGGAGTATGTAGACGTGATGAAGCAAATTAGAGATTCTAAGGTAACAATTACACAAGGATCAAGATGGTCACATGGGTCACAAGGGTTACAATGGTTATTTGTTGTTTTTTGCAGGATATTCAAAGTATTCTTGAAACTGAAGACGATGAGGAAACTTTACTTTTTGATCTGCAGGATTACGAGGGATGCAACGACCCATATGTTCTGATATGGATGAAAATCTATAAATAAATCCAAAGAGTATTTATTGGAAGGACATCCGTAAGCTCGAACTGTTGACCCAAAACACAGCTCTTGATGATAAACAGAAAAGGAAAGAAAAGGGGAGTAAAAGGAAGAAGAGTAAGGGTGAAAAAACAATGGAGATTGTAGATGTACCACCCATATCTGAAGCCGATGAAGATGAAGGATTTGTAGAGGCTGAAGCTGATATGAAGAAGAAGAAGAAGGTGATGCTGAAGCTGAAGCCAAAGAAGAGGCTGAAACTGAAGGAGGTAGAACCGTAACTTGAGAATATTGAGGAGGTAGAAACGATTCTCTTTAGGCATCCCACTTTGCCTTTTCTCCACCAACATAGGAGGTAAAACCGTAACTTAAGAATATTGAGGAGGAATATTTCAATCATTGCAATCAAGAACATGTACATGGTTTCTTGGTAAACCAAACACTATCTATATATTAAACATAGTTCTGATATCTTGTGACCTTTATCAACCTTATGTGCACCCACAATTGCGTGACTGCATGGATACTTATCCACGTCAAATATTTTGCATTTACACATTCTTTTTTGAAGACTCATTACAAATCTTCTACCCTTCTCATTTCTCACCTCATACTCATCACTTAGCATGTTCAAATCAATAACCTCGTACTCGGATGCCTGTCCAAATGGTTCATGTAACGTTTTCTTAACATACGGTATTAACTTTTGAGAATTATCACCAGTAGCTATTTCCATCCTATATCATTAAACCATTTCATTGTCTTTCCCAAACAAATATCTAAAAGCGCTAGGATTGAAAACTTTTTTGACGTTTTCAACGTGGAATTTATTGACTCGGCCCAACTAATGGTTAACAAATTATACCTTTCACCCTTAAATTTACATCTTGCCTAATTAACGTGATCAAGTCCCTCTTTCTCTAAATACTTTGCAATATTAGGATTTCTATGCATAGGTCACAACAATCACAAAGGTAATAGAGGTCATAAGGTCAAAAGGTCACAATGGTCATATTTGTACCTGGTTTTCAAATTATTAAATAGATCTTCAAATTCGTTCACTGTGTATGTTGTTGCACATTTGAAGAACATTTCTGCCATAATATCACTATTTGAACTCTTTCTACCTTGTCCTTTATTGGCATAGCTCTTTTTGTTTTGTGATATATGAGGTGCAGAAAAACATGATCAGCTTCTATGTACACTTGGTTAACTACTTTTATCAAGCTTTTGTAACGATCAAATATCACAACAATATCATGTCCATCTGGTATCACCTCTTTTAACCTTGACCACCTCCATGATTCATCCTTCTCTCTGCTGACTATTCTCCAAGCAAGAGGACATTGGTGATGTTCACCATCTTGCGTGGTTGCCACGACAAATGCTCACTTGTACACTCCTGTAAGAAATATTACATCCACAACAACCACTTTACGCATGTATTTCCATCCTCTTATAGTCTCTCCCATAGTCATAGAAAAGTATTTGAATTTTTTTCCATCACCGTCTAGTTGAAGATTTACGACAGATCCGAGATTTCTTTCTGAAAACATGTGCATCCACCTTGGAAGCCTCCTATAATATTCAAATTCATCACCACAAATCTCCTTTTGGGCATTAATCTTAATGCAATCAAATATGATCAGTTGGCCCCTTACTTTGCTTTTACACGAGCCATCAATTCTTTTGCTGGAGGTGCTTCATATTTCTCGATATATTTCTTAATCAAATAATCTTTAACCAATTGCGTTGTACCCTTTCTAGTTTCTGTCGATTTAGATACAAGTGAACACTTATAATTGGGATAGTGTGTTCTCACACTAAACCATTTGGAATTCGGGATTACTACCACATGTTATTTCCACTTACAACCACTTCAAACAAACTTGCATCGTACTTTCCATAGCTATGAATCGAAACTCAATGTTGTATATCTAAAAGAAGTTTCAAGTGAACCATTCTTTACAAATGCTTGTACATCTTTCTTTCTAAAAACTCTTGCCCAATTCTAAGTTGCAATTCATCTTCGAACTTGAATACTGAATTTCGATTGTTTCCCTTCTCCTAAACTACCATTTCTAAATAAATATCACTATCAACATTACCATCTTTATGCTCTGTTGGCACGTCAGTATGAACTTCAGTATTGCCACAAACAACTTCATCAACGGCCATTATCATGGCACAACCATCATCTTCTCTTAACCTGCTGGTATGTTCACTATCAGAATTTTCCGAATCCAAAATATTTATTGTTTCTGTCGGATTACTCTCAACTCTACTTTTGTTATTTAAAAATACAATAACACGATCATCATAATCTACAACACCTCCATTCTCACCTTCTCTAGCGATGCTTCCAAGAGCATGAATTAGATGTTCAACTTCCCTTCAATTTCCATTTCATAGTTCACACTTGCCAATACTATCTCCATATACATCAGTGTTCGAATTCCTATTATACGATTGAATAGATAACAAATAAGATGTTATCATTCATTATATATTTCGGCTTCCTATTTTTAGAAATACTAGGTAAATAGCTTAACTTCAACTGTTGTATTTTTTTCACCATCATCTCTATGCATAACTTGTCAATAAATTTTTGGTATGTCAGACTAATCAAAGGATAATAGAAAAATAATCTCTGGTTTTCTAGAACCCTACCAACTCATTCAGATTCTCCATTTACGTTTTTCCCATTTACCATCAGACACTGAATCCATTCCTCCTGTAACAAAAACATAAAATAGGGCAAAATTTTCTAACCTGCTGCAACGATGTGTTTCAATTTCAATTTCAATATGACTCCGTGACCCAATGTGACCGTGCGACTCGATATGACTTTATCATGTCATGCGACTCTGTGACCCACTGCGACCATGTGTTTCAATATGACTCTGTGACCCAGTGCGATCGTGCAACTCGATGAGAGTTTGTAACCCAGTGTGATCGTGTGACTCGATGAGACTTTGTAACCCAATGCGACTCTATGACCCAAAACGACCATGTGTTTCAATATGACTCTATGACTCGGTGCGACCGTGCGACTCGATGAGACTTTGCGATCCACTACGACCAATATAACTCTATGACTCGGTGCGACTCGTTGAAACTTTGTGACACACTGGTACCATGTGTTTCAATTCTGTGACCTAATGTGACCGTGTGACTTGGAAGAGACTATGTCACTCACTGCGATCATTTGACTCACTCCATTTCACTCGGTGACTCGTTTAGACTATATCAATATAAGATTCGTTTTGAAAAAAGAATAGAATTGAATCTGTACTTATTACTCACTACTCGCTCGAGTTATCTAATTCATAAAAGAAACATAAAAACCTCACTACATATACGAGGTTTTTCTGCCTAACGTGTTTAATTCCAAGCTTCTTTACTAACAACAAATAATTTCAACCTAATCATGGAGAATCTGATGCTAATTTTAAGCTATTCGCGGTGAATCTGATGCCAATTTCAAACTACTCACGAAAAATCTGATGTGGTGTGGGAGAAGAGTATTTTTCATGCTAGTGGAGAGATGAAAATCGAGGTGCTTTGGAGGAGAGAGAAAACAATCGATTAAAGGATAAAGATAATATGGAGTTATCATTATTATAAGGGTAGAGTTGAAGTTGAGATTTTTTTGAAGGAAAGGTAGGATTGAAGTCCTAATAGCATTCCGAAGGTATTTTTATTGTTCCACGTTTAAAAAAATGGTGTAAAATGCATTCTCGGTTCATAAAATAGATTTTTGTGTGATGAGTTACATTTTTCAGCTAGTTAAAAAAAGTGACTTTGAGGCTCGTTTAGAAACGAGGTAAGGTTTAATTGGACCATTGTGGGTTTACATTGTGTAAAATAAAAAGATTATATGTGAATCACATGATATAAGGTAAAACGAAGTAGGGTTTATGACCATCCTATAAGATTTTATGGTTAATCTTATATTTCTGGACCAATATATGTGAATAATTATGGTATAAATATTGTCATTCGGTTTTGTCTAAAATAAATGTGATCGGATTTAAGTTTAAATAATTGGACTTCAGTATTGAATTAAACGTGGAAGGTTATATGTGTATAGACGCTTTGATTATATCGTTAAATTCCATGATGGACGAAATTAAACGACACAATTTAGAACTAGATAATTAAAAGCTGCTTGAGTGTGCCATTCAGATTGAATTCCACTTTTTCATCGCCAAACTTCAATGTTAGTCACCGTTACGCACAATGTATGATTGGTTTTGCGGTTTTAAGAAATGGTTTTCCGAGGATGATTAGGATTTTCTCATTTTCCTCCATGTCTAAGACGACGAAATCAATCAGAAATAAGAACTTCAAAACTTATAATGACACATCTTCCAGCATGTCCTCGGGTATCCTAACACTTCGATCAGCCATGGTGAGCGCAATTTGTGTAGGTTGAATATCCATTCTGCCCCTAAGATCCAATTTCTCGTATAGAGACAACGGTAGGACGCTTACGCTTGCTCCAACATCGATAAATGCATGGTTAATTTCATAATTACCTATTTTACAAGGGATCACGAATATACCTGGATCATGCATCTTCTTGGGTATGTTTAGTTGAAGCATTGAATTTGTCACCATTACGGTTTTCGTCTCCATGTCTCATTTCTTCGCAAGCACCTTTTTCAAGAACTTAGCGTATGAAGGCATCTTCTTCAACGCTTTGTGGAATGGAATGGTGGTATGCATCTTCTTCAACATCTCAACAAACTTAGCGAATTGAGCATCCTCGTTCTTTTTGCATTGACATTGGGGAAACAACAAAGGAGACGATCTTGGATCGGATTTTACGTATTTTGGCTCCTCCTCTTCCTCGGTTTTCTTCTTGTGCTCTTCAACATTGCTGCCCTTTCCCACTACTGCACTATATGTTACACCCTTTTCAAATGTTGAAGGAGTGGGCCGATCTACCATTTTCTTGCATTGATGTTATGGAAACGGTAAAGGAGGCGGCCTCGGGGCTGGTTTTATGTACTTTGGCTCCTGTTCCTCCTCGGGCTTCTCCTTAAGCTTGTTGATAGCATGTTCCGCTGCTATGATAGATGCTTAAACCCTTTAAAACATCGAAGGAGCGGGCTGATCCACCATCTTAACAATCCTTAGATAAATGACATTGACATGCTCATGGGGATTCGCTTCAGATCTCCCCGGTAGAACTCCTTATGAACATGCTACCCCTTGTGCTAGTTGTGAAACTTGCATCTCCAAGTTTCTAAGGTGAGTTTGAATGCCCTCTATCTGCTTCTTCATGCTCTCTTTTTCGGCTTTCACTTCTCTCAACAAATTATTCTGATTTTTTTTTGGAAATTCCATCAACAAGTTGCTTTGACTTTATTGGACTTGGAGGAAACGAGCGAACATGGCGTTGATGGGGGCTGCTTCGGATTGGGTTGGCTGTGGGTGGGATGCACATGACTGATAATTTTGAGTTTGGGACTGCGTCCTTGGCAGAAAGTTTTGTTTTCGTTGCAACACATGCGGTTGGAAATTCCCTGATAGTTGTTACGCGTTAAACACGCCGTCGGAGTTCTTATATGAATGGTTGGGATGATTTCTCCATCCAGGTTTATAAGTGTTACCTAGAGGTTGATTATTGCTCACGTAATTCACCTCCACGTACCCTTGAATTCCTTGTACTCCCGATTGTTCCAAGTATTACGAACGATGTGATTCAGATAACATATAACATATTGTAGATTCCCGCAGCTTGATCTTTAACCTCAACTATATCGGCATATAAGGTGTGTGTCTCATGCAAATGGGCTACCTTTGCTGAAGTGTTTCGGTTGTATTCTTCAACACCATTGCTTCCTTTGTCGGCCATCCGATCAATCAAATCCTCAATATGTGGAAACGTGAGGTTGCTTAAGGAACCTTCAACAGCGGCTATGATCAAAATCCTTGTGTTGTTCATAAGTCCTTGCAGAAAATTGTGTATGAGATAACTTAGATCCACGTCGTGATATAGGCAAAGATGTTGATAGCCTTTAAATTGTTTCCACGCTTCGTATAAACTCTCAGTTGCACCTTGCACGAACGTGTTAATGTGATTTTTAACGAGTTGAGCTTTACTTTGAGGAAAAAGCCGTGTCATGAATTTCTCCTCTAGTTGTTCCCATGATCGTATAGAATTTGCCGGTTGGGAATACAACTAATCTTGTGCCTTATCTTTCGCTGAGAATGGGAAGGCAGCGAGTATGACGTCTTCATTCAAAACTCCTTCTCCCGCTCTAGTAGTTTGGCAAAACATCTTGAAATCTGTAAGATGCTGATATGGATCCTCAGCGGGTTTCCCTCTAAACGCTGTGTTGCTAATCATTTGGATGAATGTTGATTGTAATTTGACGCGAGCATCCCTCCTAACGATGCAAGACAAGAGTTATGTGTATCTAGGAGCCGTGTATGATCCATAGGTTAATGCAACTAGCATTGGTGGTACGTTTAGGTTACGACGTTCTTCGCTCTCGCGCAATATTATACTTCACGCAATAAAAACACAAGAATCGGTTAGACTCCGAGAGGTAAAAAATTGACTAAAAAAGAAGGAAAAAAATATACAAAAAACAAATAAAGATTCCGGAAAGGAGTATGTCCTTATTCAAAAGTATCATAACTCTAAAGTTGTAATCAATTCCCTGGCAATGACACCAAAAACTTGATGTGGTTAATCTCAAGTAATAAATACCTAGACTAACATTTCTGCAAGAATACGGATCGTATAGTACTAGGATCGAACACTTGGGAATCGATGCAACAATAAAGTTAGTTGACTAATGAGTAGGACGTGTAAGATCAATAAGTGATTGGAATAAAAATAACGATAAACTAACGGATTAAACTCAATGAACTAAACAACACAAGTTTCGATAGATGCACGATGATGCAATGAAGTGTTAACAAGATCATGGTTACATACATCATTACGTATTCAGGAAATTCAAGCTCTTTCCTAGGGAATGACTCTCCCCATGCCTAAACCCACTATCTGTAACACCCCCATCCCGGAACAACCTCGGGACTAGGAGTGTCCACCATCACCTCCAAGAGGTGGCTACACGTGTCATCGCTCAAACGCATTTATAAAATAAATATAAATGATTTATTCTGAAATAAGAGTGGTCCGGACCAAATAGCAAAACAAATACGTAAAGACCAGAGTTACGTAATGAAATAATAAATACGAAATGCAAAATAAAACTCATCGAGACCTCGTGCAC
>CM071866.1:42067911-42084196 GCA_036759665.1 Gynandropsis gynandra
TACTACCAGTGGATATGCCCACACCACGGAATGGATAAGAATATCTTATCACGAGTTTTATCCAAGGTCTCCAAGAAACCACACGATTCATGATCGTGGCAGCGGGTGGTGGTTCCCTCAGCAACCTTACGTTCAATCAGCTCGAGAACTTGATCGAGAGCATGGCGAGGGAAGGAGGCAAGAAGGTAGGGGAATACAATCGTGATTACCCATCCAAAGCGGCAGTGAACGAGCTAGGCATCGCTAACCCGGAATTAACGGACTTGAAGGAGCAAGTTGGCGAGATACATGAGATGATAGCTGGACTTCACGTGGACCGACATGACGCATCCGTAGGCCAAGGGATGGAGGAAGTGAACTACGTTAGCAATCGGGCTTACCAGCAAAATTACATCAAGAGCCATCCCAACCTCTCCTATGGCAACACGAGCAATGTAGCGAATCCGCATGACTTCCAACCGCGGATAATGGCAAGAAACCAGAATCAAGGGTTCCAACCGAGATGAAGTGGCCAAGATTACGGATATCAGCCGCGCGCACAATCTTCAGGTAATTCTGAGATTCTTTCTATGCTCCAATTTTATGCATCAAGAGCAGAAAAGTGCGTTTGGAAGGATTAGGGTTGAGCAAGAGGATATGAGGAAGAGAATGGACGGATTTCAGACACACTTGCGGCTCCTCGAAACGCAAGTGGCACAACTAGCCCAAGAATCGAGCCGACAACCCGGACATCTTCTCGGGAAACCCGAGACGAACCCCCGGGAGCAGATCAATGCCATCCACTTGAGGAGTGGCAGTACGGTGGGATAACCCACGCCTTCCTTGGTTGCAAGAGAAGAGCCTTTAGGCATTACAAAGGAGCAACCCAGCACTCTAGGCGTGGAAGAGAAGAGGACCGAGGAGGAAGAAGAGAGGGAGTTGCCCTACGTAACACTACAAAAAACATGTTAATATTCTTCGGTTATGATTGATTCCCAACTGACGGTAACAGATATGCGCCCGTAGAGAATCCCTCGTTACAAATCGAGATCCGTTGCGATTTCCAACAGAGCTACAACGGATACAATTCGTACGAGCAACAAACTATTCTGTTGGAACATTGTAACGGATGCACGTTACAATGACTGCGACGGATGCCCGTTATAAACCTGCAATGGATGCCCGTTAAACAATTTAACGGACGCTCGTTACAATTTTGTAACGGATATCTGTTGCCCCTCCGTCGGAACCAAAAAATGAGCAGGAATTGAAATTGTGCAACGGGCATCCATTGCATAGTTGCGGGAAATGACAACGGGAATCCATTGCAAAGTTGCGAGAAATGACAACGGGCATCCATTATAAAATAGCGAGAAATGGAAACAGGTATCTGTTACCATTTGGCGGAAAATTTCTATTCCAACGGATGCCCGTCAGTATTTACAACGAGCATTTGTTGGAAAGTTAATAGTAAAATAAAATAAAATTTTAAAAATAAAAACAGATTTCAGATAACCTTAATTAATATATTAAAAGTTCTTACAAAAAAACTAAAACCTAATTCCATTACATTTCATCTAAATCTGTGGGGCTGATGTCATCCCTATGTTCACCAGCACCTCGTGAAGGCGTTGCATCCGAATCGATAATCGGTTCTTGATGCGGCATAGATTCCCTCGTCCGGCAGGATAGCAATTCTATGACACTCTCCATATGGTGCATTTGTGCTCGAGTTTCTTGAAGTTCTGCTCGAGTTTCTCAAAGTTGTACTTTGAGATCCTCGATACGTTGTTGTTGCGTGTAGTTCTCTTGGACCACGAGAGGTATCGTGTGGCATCATCGACGATATCCTTTTGCAGTGCACCGAGGCCGTATAGACGCCCCTTATACAGTCTAACTGACTACGAAATAAATAAAATTAGAGTTAGAATTGTTAGAAAAGATTTTATTACTAATCAAAATATAAATAATAAATGTTTACCTCCAAATAAATTTCGTCCTTTTATAAAGGATTGAGCTCGTCGGGAGTTGAACCCTAAGCTTGTGATTGATGTGTGATCTTATCCGTCACAGCTTTCCCAGTTCTTTCCACTCAAGGGTCGACGAGTTAAGGTTCGTCGCCCTCTTCCACGATGAACGATTTCTTCTTGGCGTGGGTTTCCACTACTTGCTCAAGAAGAGTCAGTTCTCTTCCTATTTGTTGTATATGTTATATAAAATAAATATAATTATATAAATATTAAAAAATAAATAATAACTCTAAGAAATTTACCAATTTTTGCTTCCTCTTCGGAAATTGTTTTGATCCCGAAGTATGGCAATGTGGACCATCTCAGGAAACTTTCTCACCGTACCGATATTTTTTTGCCTTCTCGCTCTTGGCCTTGAAGTCCTCAGATTCCCAATGTTGGACGAGTTGATTGAAGACCTCTTTTGTGCCCAAGTTGGTTTGCGATTCTTAGTGTAGTAGTTGCGCTTGGCGATGTTCACTACAAATGCATGCGGGCTTGCATATCGCGCATCCAAACCGTGTAGATGCGTGATGTATCCTTCTTCTGCCATCTACATGCGCGTTGCAAATAAATTATAATAAATTAGTTTAGAATATATATAATTAATCATTTTTAAAACAAAAAATTTATAACTAAGAAACTTACGATGAAAGTACACCACCATCAGCGGCGTATAACTTCTCACGTAACTTGCCAAGAATAATAGTGTTGATCTTGTAAGGACCCTTGGATGATGTTGTTGTTTGTATGTATTAGAACATCATCCACATCAAACCTGCACATAAAAATAAAATATTTAGATAACATTTATAAATTAAAACAATATAAATGAATAATTTTGAAATTTTACGACAACGTCCCGAGAGGACGATCCAGATCGATAATTGGGAGGGTGGGACGCCTGTCGAAATTATCAATTAAGAAGTCGATATCCACCATATCTTCCTCTTCATCATATATCGTCGGTGCCGATATTGGTGAAGGTGGCCGATATGGTGGGTGTGAAGACGGGGGAGGTGGGGGAGGGGCTCCCGCTGAACCCGCCAACATACCTCCCAAACCTTGAATCGTCTAGCCTTCATTTTGTGTTTAGTGTTTATGAAGGTTATTTTTGTGTGTGAGAGGAAGTGTTTTAGAGGATTTGAAGTTTTGATTTGTGTTGAAAATGAAACTGTTCAACGGTATATATAGAAATTTCCAACAGGCATCCGTTGCAATTTCCAACGGATGCCCGTTGGAAAAGACGTCAACTTCACGGACGCAATTAAGTGACGCGACCTTCTGTTTCTCCAACAAATATCCGTTACAATTTCCAACGGATGCTCGTTGGAAATACATGTTCCCGAGGCAACGGACGCCAAAACGGCGGTTTGTCTCCCAGTGTAACCGATGTCCATTACGAACCTTTTAACAGGCATTCATTAGTAAATGGTAGACTAGGTAGGAATGATGAAACTTTCCAACGAGAATCCGTAAGAAATTTGTAACCGATGTCCATTACGAACCTTTTAACAGGCATTCATTAGTAAATGGTAATGGATGCCCATTAGCAGTATTAACAGATGCCCGTTAAAAAGCTTTTAACTGTCATCCGTTAACCTCTTCTAACGGATGCTCATTAGAAACACTGCAACGGGCATCCATTACAACTTTTCAACGGATGCCCATTATAATTATGGAAAACTTAGAAATTTTTTCTAAGTGTCGAAGGCGATTTCATGTTCCAATGGGCATCCGTTAAAATTTCCAGCGGATGCCCGTTGGTATTAGATTATATGAAGTTCTAAAAACATCACACATCATTTATATATTCTTTGATTGTATTTACATTTTGTTCGATTGGAGATTCTTCGATTGTATTTACACATCATTTACATTACACATTATTGTATTTACATTTTTGTTGTTCGATTGGAGATTATACGATTGTATCTACACACCATTTACATTACATATTATTATGTTTACATTTTGATTGTTCGATTGGAGATTCTTTGAATGTATTTACACATCATTTACATTACACATTATTGTATTTACATTTCTTCTTCAGTAGATTCATCGATTGGCGAGCCTTCCTTCGATTATTCATTTTCGTTTTCATCTTTTGTATCTTCCGGTTCAATATCTTCATAATCGCGTATGAATTATCCATCTATGTTAGTTCTTGCGAGAATCTCCTCGTGATTTTCTGTATTAAATAAACGAATCGGTTGTGTATGATCGGGTTGCAACGGATCTTCTTTTTCATCTGAGCTTATAATTCCTCGTGGTTTGATTTTTACTACGGCCCACCACGCCTCTCTTCGATGTTTCAATGTTGTTAGATATTGCACATAACATACTTGATCTGCTTGATCTATTCTGATGAAGGAATCATATTTACCATATTTTCGTGCTGAATTGATGTAAATTCCTCCCCATCGGTTTTTCCGTTTTCCATGTCCTATGGTTGGGTCGAACCACTAACTTTTAAAAAACATTACCTTAGACCCAACGAGACCGAGATATTACACTTGTAGGATTTGGTGCAAAATATCGTATAAGTTATCACCCTCTAGTTCACTATTAACGCAAACGTCATAATGAATGAATACATTAAATAAATGCAATTAATTTCACTAGAAGTCTTTCATTAGAACATTTCATTAGAACATTTCACCTGTATAACATAAAAATGAATGAATACTTTAAATAAATGCAATTAATTTTAATAGACGTGTACACGAGTACTTACATAATCTCTCAACCACGAGCCATATGTTGAACTTTCATGTTTGTGAGTTCATTTGAGTTTAGATGAAGATATGTACCAACTACTTTTTTTTTATCAAATATCCTATATAATGAAAATACGTTAATATTGTATATATATACATATATATTTAAAAGATTGAATAATATTATTTTGTACCTTTCGAACGGTAATAACTCTTGACAATTTAGTTATATATGCGTGGACGTAATTATACTCCTCTATTGTTAACCAATATTTCTCAGATTTACCTCATGTACGTTCAATCGGTGTAAACATCTCAGGAATTGTGCCAAACTGCGGATTATATTGATTCAGATAATTTGTGTGATCATCCGGTGCACGTCGTTCTTTCGTCTGAATATGCGACTCGTAATAAAATGTGCTGAAATATGTGATTTCTTCCAACAAGTATTGTTTGACAATAGATCCTTCAACCGCTGCTTTGTTCTTCTTTCTTTAAATGAAAGAAAAACCTTTCGGAAGGATACATCCATCTGAATTGAACTGGCCTACCGAGTATTGTCTCATCTGGTAAATGTATAGGCAAATGTTCCATATCGAAGAATGAAGGCGGAAAAACTTTTTCCAATGAACATAAAACTTCAGAGATATTGTTTTTCATTAACACCAAGTCATCCCTTTTTAAATTCTTGAACATATATCTCTTAAAAAATTTTCTAATTCCGCATAGCACATCGTGAACATTCCATGGTAAGAGCACAGCAAATACAATTGGAATGAGTCGCTACATGAAAACATGACAATCGTGACTCTTCAACCCAATCAGCCTCGAACTAACAATATCCACACACAGAGCAATGTTTGATGCATATCCATCTGGAAGCTTAACGTCTTCTTTTAACCACTTTAATAATGATGTTTTCGTCAGACCCGACAATCTGAATATTGGGACATGTGACCTTCCATCTCTTAATTCCATTTCAGGTCATCGGCATATTGTCTTCAAATATTTTCTTGATTGTATATTATCCTTAGTTTTACCCGCCACATTCAAAACAGTATTGATGATGTTATCGAAAAAGTTCTTTTCGATATGCATAACATCTAAATTATGACGTAATATCAATGATTTCCAATATGACAGTTCCCAAAAGATATTACGTTTATACCAGTTATGCCATTCACCTTGGCCTTTTGGTTTACGATACCCATGATCTCCACTGCATTCTACCGATTCTTGTAAATCGTCCATTGTGTGCAATCTTCCGTAAAGGATTTGTGTTCCGGTTTGCATGCACGGTGCCTCTTCTTTTTGTACCACGTTCTTTTAAAAATGTTTTTTTATCTTTCCTGAACGCATGTCCACGAGGAAGAAATATTCTATTACAATCAAACCAACATAGTTTCTTACCATGTACTAGTCGAAATGAATCTGTATCCTCCATACAATATGGACATGTTAATCTCTCGTGCGTGCTCCATCCAGATAACATTCCATATGCATGAAAGTCGCTAATTGTCTACAACAAGACCGCTTTCAATGTAAAACTTTTTTTCATACTAACGTCATAAGCAAGAATTCATTTGTTCCACAAATGTCTTAATTCATGAATTATAGACTGCAAAAAGACATCGAAAATTTTCTTCGTATGTTCCGGTCCTGGAATCAGCAAGGTCAGAAACATTACCTCTCTTTTCAAACACATATCGGGAGGCAAATTATACAAAAAAAAAATACCAGCCACAGAGAATATTGACTTCCAGATTGTGCATATGGACTAAAACCATCAGTGCACAGGCAAAGATAAACATTTCTCGTTTCATACGCGAACTTTCCAAGTCTTACCATCCGATGGGTGTCGCATTATACCTTCGTCCGTCGAGTTTTCAGCGTGCCATCTCATTGTCACAACGGTTTTTTTTTCGATTCAAATAACATTCTTAACATATTTGCTACAGGCATATAGAACATTTTTTTGTATGGTACATATTTACGTGACGATGTTTTTTTGGCCGAAATCTTATTGCAACGCAAAACTTGTATTCCAACAACTCTTTATCATTTCCCCAAAACAACATGCAACTATTTCTACAAATATCAATTTTCTCATGCAACATTCCCAACTTATAAAACACATTGTTTCGTAGTATATCTCGAGAGCTTGATTATTTTCTGGTAAAAATTCACGCATGGTTTTGCAAAATGAATCCATGTAATTTTACCAAACATTGTAGTTTATTTTTATACTCATCAATCTTGAAGATAAAGATAAGCAGAACTGACCTTCACGACAACCTTCATATATAGGCTATTTCGCCGAATCCAATAGGTTTAAGAATCAGCGTGCATCGATGTTTGGCATCTCTTTATGCGTTTGTTCATGAACGACTCAAGAAAAATCATCTGACACCATTTCCACATATAGATTGGTCGTTGATGCTTCATAAATAACTTCTTCATTTCTTTCTACTTTTTCTTCTTGCACAATATCTCTAACGTCGTAATTTTCGCCGTGAAATAACCAAATTTCGTAATTCTCAATGAAACTCACCTTGTAAATATGTTTGCAAACAATTCCTTGATTTCGATACTTCATGTTTTTGCATCTTTTGCATGGACATAACATTGTCCCGCGTTCTTGACACAAAGGTTGCATCGATGCAAAACTCATGAATTGCTCCAATCCGTGTAAGAATTCTTGCGTAATCTCTTCGATTATAGGATATTTTCTTCTATACATTCATTTTCTCGATTTATATCTATATTTGAAGAAGACATCATTTTGTTGAAAATATTTTTGTTGTTGATGGTTTGATGCTAAAACTTTGATAATTATCATTAAATAGTATTATTTGCAATCGACGGATGCTCATTGCAAGTTCACGTGAGATTATTCCATCGGTAATCCTCAAAATTAATAATTTCAACGGGCATCTGTTACACTTTCTAACGGACATCCATTACAGTTTGCAACGGATGTCCATTGGAAGTTTTTCTGTGGTTTTCTAATGAGGTTCCAACGAACGTTGGCAACGGAATCAATCCGTAGACCATCCGTTGAAATTTATGACGGATTGCGATAGAAGGGAGCAATGGTAGCGATCCATTTACCGTCTGTTGAAAGTTGCGACAGATTGCAACGGATGGTGGCCCGTTGGAAGTTCTCGTGTATCAGTTGCAATCCGTTGGCATTTGTCATCAACGGACGGATCCGTTGCTCTGTCCATTTCAAATGCCGTGTTTTTTTGTAGTGTTAATCTTCCATCGTCTTTAATCTTTCGTAAATGATTTGTGTTCCTGAATGCATGCATGGTGCCTCTTCTTTTTGTACCACATTCTTTCGAAAATTTTTTTAATCTTGAATGCATGTCCACGGGGAAGAAATCTTCTATGACAATTAAACCAACATGGTTTCTTTCCATGTACTAGTTGAAATGAATCTGTGTCCTCCATATAATATGGACATGTCAAACTCATATAGTGCTCCATCCAGATAAAATTCCATATGTAGGAAAGTCGCTAATTATCCACAACAAGACCGCTTTTAATGTGAAATTTTAATTTGTACTCACGTCATAAGCAAGAATTCCATTATTCCATTAATCTCTTAACTCACAAATTAAGGACTGCAAAAAAATATTGAAACTTTTCTCCAGGAGTTATGGTCCTGGAATCAGCAACGTCGGAAACATTACTTCTCTTTTCAGACACATATTGGGAGGCAAATTATACAAAGATAAAATCACCAGCCACAGAGAATATTGACTCCCACAGACAAAGATAAATATTTCTCGTTTCATACATGAACTCAGGAAATATTTCATTGAAATCTTTCCAAGCCTTATCATCCGATGGATGTTGCATTATCTGTTCGCTTGTCGAGTGTTGTGTGCCATCTCACTGCCACATTGGTTTTTTATTCATATAACCTTTTCAACATGTTTCTACAGTCATATAGAACATCTTTTTGTACAATACATATTTTTGTGAATATGGTTTTTTGGACGAAGTTTGCTTGCACTGCTAAATTTACATTCCAATATGTCTCTATCTTTTCCTCAAAACAACATGCAATTGTTTCTACAAACATCATTTTTTTCATATGGCATTCCTAAATCTTTTAGAACATTATTTGTTTCATAATATGTCTCGAGAGTTTAATTATTTTCTGGTAAAATATTCACGCATGGTTTTGCAAAAAGAATCCATGCAATTTTCAACTACATCGTAGTATGTTTTTATACCCATCAATCTTGATGAAAAAGATAAACAAGAATGAATTTCACAACAACCTTCATATATAGGTTGTTTTGCCAAATCCAATAGGTTGAAAAATCAACGTGCCTCATTGTTTAGAATCTCTTCATGCGGTTCATCAACAACACAAGGAAAAGCATCTGACACCATTTCCATATATGGATTGGTCGATGACGTTTCATAAAAACTTCTTCATTTTTTTCCATTTGTTGTGCTCCATGCACAGTACTATCTCTAACGCCATAATTTTCGCCGTGAAGTAACCAAATTTTGTAACTCTCTATGAAATCCACCTTGTAAAGGTGTTTACAAACAATTTCTTGACTTCGATACTTCATGTTTTTTTTTTCATCTTTTGCAGGGACATAACAGTGTCCCTTGTTCTTGACACAAAGGTTGCATCGGCACAAAACTCATGAAATCCTCCAATCGGTGTAAGAATTATTGCGTAACTTCTTCGGTTATAGGATCTTTTCTTCTATACATCCACTAATTCGATCTATATATATCACATAACATTGTTTGAAAATATATTTTGTGTTGATGGCTTGAGGGTAAACAATTCGAATTAGCTGTATAAATAGTGCATTTTCCAACGATCATCCGTTGGAAGTACCAATGCATGACCATTGAAAACCGCATTGGATTATTCTAATTGATACCTCAAAATTCTAAACTTTCCAACGGACATCCGTTGCAACAGTCAACGGATGACCGTTTCCATTTCCAACGGATTTCTATTGCGTTTTTTCATCCTATATCAACAATCAATGGATCCATTAAAAAGTTCGTAACGGATATCATTTGTTGCTCGTCCATTGACATTATCAACGGACGTCAACGGATATCGTGTCGTTGATAATTTTCCCAAATCTGTTTCACATCAATTGCAATTTGCATCGACGAACGGATTTGTTGCATCGTCCGTTGATAATTGATTGTTTTTTGTAGTGATTCGTTTTTTCAAATAGTAGTCTATAATGTTTATGACGTTATTCAACGAAACAAAATTGATAATCTAAATTATTGGATGGATTAGAACCAATCATTTTTTCTATTAATTGTATGAATCTATTTTGTGATTTCTGATTAATCGTGGATCTTATGTTTTTTCGATCATCTATTTAGAATTTTATATTTTAGAATCATATATTGTTAATCATTATATTTTCTTTTGTTTTATTTTCAGATTGAAGAAGGTAAATCAAATTTATATATATATATATATATATATATATATTATAATCATTTAAAAACAAGCCATATATATATTCATTAATATCTTTGATTGTTTCCATAAGACTTCCCTCCCTTTTCTTGACTAGTCAGACAACTAATGGAAGATTAGCGTGATAAGATTTAATAGTTCTAAAAAATAAATAAAATGTTGCGATCACCATAATTTAATCGGAAATAACATATATAATTTTAATATTATAAAAACTCAATCATGAAAGATAATCACGTTAATTAAGTATGAATCACAACAATATATTATAATGTGTTTTCATATAACAGCCAAACATTTTTCCATTTTTGTATGACCAAATTACGCTGAAGTGGAACTGAAGATAATATTTTCTATTCGCCGATTACAATTTATTACACATGCCACGAATTGATATATAAATATCATATATAACATAAACATCACAAATAAATAAATAAAATATAAAAACTAAGAAATACTTTATCTCCTTTGACGTTTTCAGCTTTGCTATCTTCATCATCATCATAATCATAGACATGCATGGTTTACATATATTGTGTTGTTAACGACTAAACAGCCCATCTAGATCATCCGTCATCATCATAAGCTCTTCCAACATCATAGTGTCATGATGGTCTGTATTGTGATCATCATAACCCATACGATATTTACTCTGACTACCAATACCCTCGGGATTATATTGTCCCGAGAACTCATCATGATGATCAGGGTAATGATGATAATCATACCCATCATACAAAGTTGAACAACTCCCTAGTCCCATATCAAACGACGTAGTTCTAGATGAAAACATTTCTTAGGCCCGGTTCTCTAAGCTCAATTGAGGGCATAAACATTATTAAGCCCTTCGCCGGAGAAAGAATCCGGAGACCTGAAATCTAACGTCAACGGACCATTTATCTGGACTGAGCTCTCTCCGGAATTACGGCCGGTGAAATGCAGAACTAGGGCTCGGAATTGTTAAGGTTGGCGTTCAGTAGAGTCGTTGGTATGGCTCTTCTCTTTTCTAGTACTCGAAGCCCTAAACCGCTTACTGACCGATGCCGATGTGGCACCACCGCGGCCTTGGTCGGATGATGATGTCACAACGACGATCTTGTAATAATATATTTCATGTTTTAAATTCAGACAAGCGAATTCACTGCAGAAATCTGCAATTTTATAATAAAAAAATAACATTTTTCTAGTGAAATGTGAAAACCTCTTTTATTCCAACAAAAGGATAAAATAAATTATATTCGTTATTTTTGTTATTTTCTTTCGGTGACGACGAATGAATATTTTAAACATAAGAAGACCAAATTTGAAGTTAAAAATACTAACACGTGATTTTCATTAACTTGGAAAATACACTCAGTAGCTAAATAATAATTGACATAATGAGTAGGAGTGTTTGGTAAAGGAATCTGTAAAATTCGTCATTGCTTACATGTGAGGATGATGCCAAAAATACAGAAACTTTTATTATTTTATATATATTCTGTATAATAACATACATATATTCTTAAATATATGCACGTATTAACAGGGTTCGTTGCTATATTTTACATGTAACATGAATCTCTGAAAATAAAAATAAAAAAGAATTGGCGAATGTCGTAAACAGTTATGATTCATTCGTGTATTTGAAATTACTGGATAATTTAATTGAAAAGATGTGTAAAACATATATTGTTTTTGTCCAAACTCAGTTGAAAAACAAAAATTTTTATGTATACAAGTTTTAAGAAATTCAACATTATTATAAAAAATTTATTGTGTATATACATTCCTTTTGTTCCAAATAGAATAATAAGAATCGATTTTAATTGATCAAATTATTTGAGCGGGTTACGAAACAGTTGATTAAGTCCAAGATTTGAACTCAATCACTTCTTTTATGATAAATTTAAGTCGTTTTCCTTTTCTTTAGTGAAAGTGAAAGTGAATAAAACTATTAATCATTAATCATATTTTAACCGTTAGACTTAGTCGATTAATCTAGAGTCAATTAAGTTACAATTCTTAATTAACCAAAAACAGTCGCTTAATATTAATGGCTGATGATGAATAAAATAGCTAACTAGTATAAATATAAAAAATTTAAAATAAAATAAATTCGGTTTAGTACAAAAAATAAAATTTATGGAAGTTTGTATAATTCTTTAGTACACTACTAGAAAATTCAAAATTAGGGACGGAATTTGGGGACCGACATTTTCGTCCTTAAATTTGGGAACGGATTATACACGGATTAGGGACGGAAAATGAAATCCGTCCCTAATCCGTCCCCAAATTTGGGTACAGAAGAGTCGTGCCTAATCCGTCCCTAAATGCGGACCAATTAGGGACGGAATAGAAAGTCGTTCCTAAATTGGAGACGGCAGGTCATCCGTCTCCAAATTTGGAGACGGGCCGGTCATCCGTCTCTAAATTTGGAGACGGGCAGCTCAACCGTCTCCAAATTTGGAGACGGATTTGGGATCGTCCCTAAATTTAGGACTTTAAAAACCGTTTTAGGGACGGTTTCGGGACGATTTTCCGGAAAATTAATCTCTTAGTCCCTAATTCGTGTATAAATAATCTATTTAACCCCTCAACCATTGATCCATTTTTCATAAGCAACTCTCATATTTTTCACCCCATATCTTCTATAGTGTTTGCGATATAATGGCATCTTCATCAAGATCGAACATTTTCGATTCTAGACAATGGATGTACAGAAGAATTGATCCAGAATCTCAAAGCGTATCGAAAGAGTTTATAGAAGGCGTCACACAGTTTATGACAATGGCGACGAATCAACAAGTTTACAAAGAAACGGGTACGTTGGTTTGTCCATGTGTGAAATGCAAGAATGAAAAATTTGTTAATGAGAGAACTGTTTGGAAGCATCTTTATTTAAGAGGATTTACCCCGGATTATTTCATGTGGTTATGTCATGGAGAAACATTTGCACCACGACCTAGTAATGTTGTGGAAAATTTTAGTAGGGGCACTATACATCATGATGTATTTGAGTCTTCTCAAGATGTAGAAATGAACCCTTATGTGGAAATGGTGCAAAATGTATTCCGTGAAAGAAACGAAAATATTGAAGAAGATCCGAATGAAGAAGCAAAAAGTTTTTTTGAAATGCTAGAAAGTGCTAGGAATCCACTTTATGATGGTTGTAGGAGTGGTTTATCACAGTTATCTCTGTCTGCACGTTTGATGAATTTGAAGACTGAAAATAATTTGTCTGAGAATTGCATGGATTCGATATTGCAATTAGTAAGAGATTATTTGCCAGAAGATAATAATGCAGTAGACTCCTATTATGAGACAAAGAAGATGATGCGATCTTTGGATTTATTGCCATATCAAAAGATTGATGTTTATCAAGACAATTGCATGATTTTTTGGAGAGAGACATCGGAGATGAGTAATTGTCGATTTTGTGGAAAAGATCGGTTTTATTTAACGAAGAATGGAAAACCGGTTCCATATCGTCGTATGTGGTATTTACCAATTACAGACAGATTAAAAAGATTGTATCAATTTGTGGACACCGCAAGCGACATGAGATGGCATGCTGAGCATTCAAGTCGTGAAGGAGAGATGTGTCATCCCTCAGATGGTGAGGCGTGGAAACACTTTAACAAGGTATACCCTGATTTTGCGGCTGAGAGTCGAAATGTCTATTTAGGCCTTTGTACCGATGGTTTTAATCCATTTGGGATGTCTGGAAAGAATTATTCATTGTGGCCAGTTATAGTGACACCTTACAACTTACCAGCGGATATGTGCATGAAACGGGAAGTTTTGTTCTTAACAATAATGATTCCCGGGCCTAATCATCCGAAAAGAAGTTTAGATATATTTCTTCAACCACTTATTGAAGAATTAAAAGAATTATGGAATGGAGTTCAAGCGTACGATGTGTCGAGGCGACAAAATTTTATGTTACGATGTGCTCTCATGTGGACAATAAGTGATTTTTCAGCTTATAGTATGATATCTGGACGGACAACGCATGTTCGATTGGCTTGTCGATATTGCATGGAGGAAACAGATGCTTTTCAGTTGAAACATGGAAGAAATACGAGTTGGTTTGATTGTCATCGTCGGTTTGTTCCTGTTGATGATGCATTACGGTGCAACCGATCTCGGAATTGGGGATCGAAAGTTTAACCGTCACCAATTAGGGACGGATGAGCCGTTCCCAATTGGGGACGGGCCTCAACCGTCTCCAATTGGAGACGGACATTATCCCCCCGTCTCCAATTGGAGACGGATTTTATCCATCTGTCTCCACCCGTCTCCAATTGGAGACAGATTTTGTTCTCCCGTCTCCAAATCATTATAAATTCTCGAAGAATCTATTCTCAGATTCTTCACGCTCGAATCGATTCCTTCCTTAACCGTCGTCGCCTCGTTCCCTTCCTCCTCCGTCGCCGCCGCGTTTCGCTTCTCTCGCCGTCGCCGCCGCGTTCGCCACGCCTATCCCTCGCTGCCGCCTTTGTCCCCTCCCGTTGCCGCCTACGTTCGACGCATATTTCCTCTCGTCGCCTACGTTCGAACACATATTTCCTCCCGCCGCCTTCGTCCCCTTGCGTCTCCCCTCCCGTCGCCGCCGCCCTCCCCTCCTCCGTCGCCGCCCCGTTCACCGCTGCCGGTCAGGTATACCAATATCGTGTTGAACCGTCAATTTCATGGATTAGTTGAAAAACTTCTTGGTAGGAGCATAGAATTTCGCTGGAATTGGTTCTAAGTTAGCTGAAATTTTTAGTTAGGAGCATGGGATGAATTTTAAGTTAGGAGCATGGAATTTAGCTGTTTATTTATGTATTGATGTTAGAAGTTGCGAAATTTAGAAATATACGTTGAAACTTAGAATGTCGTAATATTTTTATTTCACATTTCAGTATGTCACGCCTCGTTGGAAGAGGCGGTAAAACGAGAAACTGCCCTCAGTCCGAGGAAAGTGGCAACCTTTCATCTCATTCCCGACATTCCAATTCAGGATATGATGATTACATGAATCCAAATTTCTTAACACTGGATCGACACAATCGGGGCAATATATGTCGTATTATCCGCAATTGCAACCACCACTAGATCAAGTACAACATCACGATCCGCATATATACGAGGAACCAACAGTGGAAGAAATTTTAGCAATGGATGAAGAGCGACAGAAGCTTCCTCTTATAGACCCTGATCGAAAAAGCGGCGGACTATGGTACGTATACTCAATTTCAAATCTCAATTATAAATAGTTAACTAAATGTTAATTTATCTGTCATTGTGATTTGTAGGTTTGGCTTTAATCAACTTAATCGTCACATAACAGCTACGATAACAGCTGATTATGATCGGTTTTGTTACAATTGGACACATACGAATCCAGATATTAAACAACGATGGTGGAAATCATTTGTGGTATGTTTTAAACAATTTTTAATTTTATCTAGTAATTTAAATTCAATTTAATTATAATAAGCTTATTATTATTGTAGCAAAAATTTTATTGGAATCCCGCCCTTACCGGACTAGTAAAGTCCGAATTTGAAAGAAATGCGGCTTTGCGTCTCAAGTCTATCGTAGGTAAATGTCACGCAAACCGATATACAAAAGGAAGATCCAAGTGGATGGCGGAAGATATTTGGGATCAGATGTGCACATATTGGGATTCTCCAGAATTTAAGGCAAAGAGCGAGCGAGGAAGTAAATCCCGGCATTCTGATAGAGCAGGATACGGGATAAGCGTACACACGACAGGGTCTTGTTCTTTTGCGGAAGTATACGAAGATCCGGTAAGCTTTATTCAATTTTTATGCATTTATATAAAATTAACATTTCATTAAACTATGTCTTTTTTATTTTTTTTTCAGGCGAAAGAGAAGAGATCCAAACCATCGTATCTAGAATTGTTGGAACGTACGCACGTTAAGAAGTCAGATGGTTCGTGGGTGGATCCTAAGGCGAAAAGCGTTTACGATGAAATTGAAAACATGGCAGCGGAGCGAGTATCGCAAATTCCCCCGAGAGAAGATGACTCACAAACTACTCTTAGTCAGGAAGAGTATAACGAGGTGTATATCGAGATAATAATGACATTTTAC
>CM071866.1:42093072-42143084 GCA_036759665.1 Gynandropsis gynandra
ATCTTACCATATCTTCGTAAACCTCCGCGAAAGAGCGGGAACCAGCAGTATGTGCACTAGGACCATATCCCGATCTATCAGAACGACGAGATCGACTAGCGCGTTCACTTCGCTGCTTAAACTGAGGAGAGTCCCAATGGGCAAGCAACTGTCCCCAGACATCATCAGGAATCCAAGTGGGTTTAACATTGGTGTTCTCCCAGTCTTTTTTCGTTTCGTATAAAAGATTTTTCAATCGCTCTCCCGCATGCTTTTGAAATTCGGACTTTACTAAAGACTTGATACTTAATTATTGACTAAATTAATTTCAATTTAATTTATACCAAAGTTCGTCGGTGTTAGCTGGATCTATACGAGGAAGTTTCCATCTTTCCTCGTCCATTGCTAAAAGCTCTTCCATTGTTGGTTCTTGATGCATCGGAGGCTCGTGATGCATCATCGGCTCGACCGGTGGTGGCATCTGCTGATAGAATCGATATGGTTGCATATATTGCGCAGATCCAGTGTGAAATAAATTCGGATTCATAAAATCCGAATATACTAGATCCGATGATTGTCTCGGATGTTGTGGTCCATTAGCGCTTTCTTCGGAGGTTGAGCAGTTTCTATTATTACCGCCTCTTCCAACACGACGCGACATACTAAAATTGTAATTTAAAAGTTATTATTAACACCACACATATAATTTAATATATGTGTTTTTAATTTTAAAAAATAAATCGACCAAAAAATAACTTCACGAATTAGAAGCCACTAAAATTTAATAAATCGACTTAATTTCTTAATAAATCGCCATTTTTTAAGAACAAACCTTTTACCCAGCAAAGATCAATCTTTCATATGAAGTATTTAAATTTAACAATAATGCAGTTAGATCATTAGTCAAAGTATATTTCAGAAATTTAGCAATTCCACTTGAAGTAAATTTTTTTATGTACATTTTTTGGCACTTTAGTCATCATTTTTTTTTTCTTTTGTGAACCAACACTCTGAATTTCTAGGGTGTCGAAGTTGACAGATTTCCCCTAGACCCAGGCTATTAGGGGTGTAAAATGAGCTGTCGGCTCGCGAGCCATCTCTAACTCGGACCATATTTAAGCGAGCCGAATTGGGTATTTTCTAGCTCATTTAAAAAACGAGCTGACGAGCTTGAGCCCAAACGAGTCCGAGATTAGACGAACTGGCTCGCGAGCTGACAAGCTGGTTCGCGAGCTGAAAAAGTTTCATGTACAAGTACAAAAAAATAGTTTTTTTGTATATCATATATAAGATTGCATTTAATAAAACATAATATATTGTTTAAACACAATATACTATTATAATGTAATTTTCCTTTTTCTAATAATTGATATAACAAAATAAAGAAATAATTTAGTAAATGTACGAGCGGTCGAATTTAGTACAATGATATTTTATACTTTTTATTTGAGAAGGTTATTTTTTGTTTAGTACAATGGTATTTTATAACATTATGTTTGAATTAATGTTTTCATATTTTCGATACTTTATTTATTTCGTTTGATATGTTTCTCATATATGATATTACAACTAATTCAAAATAATTAAATAGTCTGACTCGCAAGTCAGCTCGTTTTTTGGCGAGCTAGAGGCGAGCCGAGCTGAGTTGAGATTTTCCAGCTCGTTTAAAAAATGAGCCGAGCTGAGCCAGGTCGTTTTTTGGCGAGCTGAGCCGAGACGAGCTGAGCCAGCTCATTTTACACCCCTACAGGCTACCATATTGGTATACTCTTATGAATTCAATCATAGCGGAGTATTCAAGTGCATTTTTTATACTTTTTGCTTTTAGGACGTCGAAGTTGGATATTCGTCCCACCACTTAGACCCAAACCAATTTACTCATTGCACTCATATCACTATCATGTATTCATAATTTTTTATGCACGATTTTCATTGATAGTGAAGTGTAGGATTGGTGTTCAACATTTGCACATTTTAAAAAATATTATATAACAAATACGGGTTTCAAGATTTACTTTCAAAAACCTTTGGTGTAATGCTTTTATTTTCACTCTTATACTTCAACTTTCAAATTTTCATGTATAATTATGCATAATTTCTTCTACCTCATAATTACATTAATAACTACTGAGTTATAAGTTCTAAATACTGAGGGATTTCCGCAAACACACAAAATGATTCGAATTCTTTTTTTTTTGTAAAAATGTCAGCCAATTTTAGTTTAGTGAACACATATTTGATTTGTAGTTGTTTTTTCTCAACTTCTTCTCTAAAAAAATAATGATGAATTTTAATATGCTTAGTTCTAAAAGGTTGTACTGCATCACAATGATCTATAAAAATTTTAAATTTATTACCATAATATGGTAATTTTGATTCATCCAAATGAGTTGCATACAATTTACTGGTGCAATATTATCTTATTCTCCCCATTTGAAAATTCTTACACCCTAAATCCTCTGAGATTACTTCAGCACACCTAAATTAAATCTAAGTTAGGTCTATTATGATGTATGCGAAAACTTACTTGTTCCAATCATTGATGCCACACATGAAGTGGAGCTTGTGTGCCTACATAGATTTTTTAGCAATCATTTAAAGCTCGAGTTCTTACAAGAACATACTCTCCATTTGAATTAGTGACAACATATTTATCATGTGAAAATTGCACATTTAATCCCTTGTAATATAATTGACTAATGCTTATTAGATTTTTTCGAAGTCCCCGCACAAAATGTACGTTAATCAACTCATGTAGTCCAATTTTTTTAACATCACATTTCCCATGTATCTTTCTCTTGCGTCCATCTCCAAAAGTCACACAGACTCCTTTGAAATTTTCTTTAAAATTTGAGAGTAAGCTTAAATTTCCTGTAACGTGTCATTAACAACCACTATCAAAATATTCACACTGAATTTTTTTCATCTTGAGTGGAGGTGAGTGTGACATTTCAGTATAGATCAAATTTCTTAATCTAAATTTGTATAAAGTTAGGAGAATGCCAAGAAGAATATTTAGCTTGAAAATGTAGAGATATCCAATAACGATTTTCTTTCCAATTATTTTTTGGTAACCAATATCTATACTCACCATGATTTTTCAAGGTATCTGTGGAGAATATTTTCTTGTGCTCGTTGTCTCTTGAGGTAGTAGCATTTGGACTGGATATGTCATTCTTTCTAGAGTAATAACAATTTTTTTGTCTTCTTTGTGGATTATTGGTTTTCAAGTCGACCTTCGTCCGATATGTACTCAGTGGAACATGAAGTATGCCTTCGTCGTTATGGGATCCACCTGAGACGAATTTTCTTTGTGTGCTCGATTCTCCACTTTCGTAATCAAGACCAAAATTATTTGGTTCATTCTTTTCTACTGTGAGGAGATAGTCCAGCTTCTTTGTTCCGCTAGTCAACATTTTCAAATGTTTTCTTGTTGTTTTCAAGTTGGATTTTACCTAGCAACAATTCTTTCTTTTTCCTCTTTGAGTTTCTCACAATTATGCTGTGATTGTGAACGTATTTCTTCAATTTCTTTGAGAATGTCGATGTTGAGTTTGCTCTTCTTGATGTATTTTCCATATATCTCTTCTATGGTGAGGTTATCGTCACTATTTTCTTATTCCGTGTTTCCTCATCCATCATTAGGGTCAATGATTCCAAAGAATGTTATATGGTTTGCCATCTCATCGTCATCAATTTTCTTTTCAGAATCTGACTTTGTTTATTCTTGAGTGGGGAATAACTTTTTGGATCTTCTTTTATTGTTTTTAATACTTATTTTTTGTGTGCCTGAATCCTTGAAAGTTGAAATATTTTGTTGTGCTCAAGGTCTTCAACATGGATTCTCTTTTCCGAACACTAGGACACTCATTTTTCATATATCCACACCTTTGCATTCATGACATTGTATTCCTAATTTTTCCAGTTCTTTTCATAGGCCTTAGAGGACTTGAGGTACACCTCAGACTTCTTTAGAAACTTATTGAATATTTTCGTTATGAGACACGCATCTTCTGCTACTTCCTCAATAGCTTGTAAGACTATTCTTTGATCGATTTCATTGTTGGTAAACCCTTGTCCCAATTATAGCTCCATCTCTTGCCTAAAGAATTCTCACAATCTCTTTGAAGCTCAGTGTATCCGTGATAAGAGCTATATTCATGGTAGTCTTTTTTAGCATGAAATCTTTGAGGGAGACAACAAAAAAGAATTTTTTGCCAGCTTTTAAGCTTCATATTATTGGCCAAGCACATGTGTTTCATTGCAAGAACATTGAGCCTTCCGCTAAACTCCTTTACATTCTCGTTTTCTCTCATTTCAAGCTTCTCAAATTGGTTAAGAATGTCTAGTCTTGTTCTCTTCACAATTGGAGTATCTTCATGTATTGTTTCAAGTGTTTCCTAAGCCTTCTTAGCAGATTCACATACTTGTATTTATTTAAATTCTTCCATATCAACTGAAGCAAATATGACAGCCAATGCTTTTGCATTGTAAGTGGAGAGTCTCTTTTTGTTCGGTGTACATTGTTCCAGTGACTTATCATTCTTATCTTTATGTTCATTGATCACCATTGGAGGATTCCACCCATATTTGATAGCTCTCCAAGCGTCTTCATCGATTCCATGAATGTTTATCTTCATAACTGTCCAATACCCATAGTTGGATGATTTTAGCATTATCGGTTTGCAATACGAGTAGATATCTCGTGTTGTGTTCATCTGACATTCTGGATATCTTATAGATATGTGAGGTTAATTCTTTTGATCCATTGCAAACTTTGATACCAATCGAATGTTTAGAAAGAAGACACGCAACAATTTTTCATGGTGTTCTCGCAACACCATGCTCAAACACTGTTTTATTCTGACTTCAAATAGTCAACAAATATAACTTGATTTTCTATGAGTATACATAAATTACACGTCTCAAACACTCACTTGAGTACAACACTCGTCTTGAAACTGAACTACAAGCAAAACGTTACACAAACACTTGTATAAACCGCCTAGAACTATTCTCGCAATAATCCTAGCCCCGAATGAATCTCTCTTGATTCACTCACCCATATTAAGACTTATGCTAGATATACTCCTCTCGAGTGCTCTCAAACGAACACAAAAACACTTTGCTCTCTCTTCTTCTTGAATTTCGGAACACCAATATGATTGAGAGAGTGGGTTGGACGTGTATCCACTTCCTCCTAAATACTAATTTTCTTTTCAAATTGCTCATTAATTTCCTTCCCATAGAATTATTAAGTTCTTAATTTTCTCCTTTTAAAATATTCCAAATGTCTTGTGAATGTTATCAAATCTACAAATATCTAACACAATTACAAAATATCAATGATAATAATAAATATGTATAATGAAAATATCACAATATTAAATCTGAATAAAAATAAAAAATATGTATTATCACATAACAAAAAAATCTTTATAAAATAAAAATATTCACAAAATGAAAATTTCTAAGAAATTTACAGGAAACCAGAGATGTACATAAGATGATGAGGTTGATCTTTTGGAAGACTTGACTTGCTAGGATGATGCACTGCTTGGTCGTCTCACTCCATTGTTAATATATATTTTATTTTTTAAATAACAACAGACGTAACACTCTCCCTATATATACACATATATGTAAGGGATTTTAGTATATTTTACATCGTATTTATTTTAAGATAAAAGTATTAGTCAAATAGAATTACAAAAGCCATTCACTAATCAATTCCATATTATGCGAATTCATCATTTGAATTTGTCAACGTTATATTTCATTTACAGTTTAAATAAAACTATTGAACCTCGTTTAAATTTGTAGTTCTTTTCTTAAAACACTTGCGCAATATTGTTATGGTCTATTTAATCAAACCCTAAATATATTTTATTAATGCTAATGACGTACTGCGTTAGTTGTCAGCCAATGAGGCTGTAGTTTGATTTGATCTCCCTACTGTATTTTATTTCGCATAAGAAAAATATAAATTCACAAAATAAAATAAATTATCATAATCATTTAAATTAATTCGTGAACCGTATTATTTCTGTTTCTATACATTTGTATTACAGCCTTTCAGTTAGATCACGAAATAAAATTCTTTATATTGAATAAATTTTAATGTTTTAATTTTTATTATTAATTAAATCCAAATTCATTTAATATGTTACCATTCAATTTGATTTAAATATTTCAATAGATTCCAAATGTTATATACTGAAACTAAACATAAAACAAAAGAAATGTTGTATTGTGTCATGTAACATTAATTAAAAAATTATGATAATCTTATAAATTTTAGACATAATTTTGATTTAGTTAGACACAATAATACTTGATATAGATACGAGGAAGGATGAAGTGTGAACGGCCAAAGATTCAGTCGGTCAAAAATGTTGACCAGACAACAGCGTTGAGTTTCAAAAAGGACAAGATGAAGTCTTTACCCCCTTTACTTTTGTCGTTTGTTCTTCATTCACTTCTCCTTCCATATAATATATATACACATATATATATATATATATCCTTACACGAGATTCTATTTAATCAGATGATTACCGATTATGCATTGGCTTTGACTTTTTCTTTTCATTGGGTCGTCTAAAAGAATTCTTCTTCTTCATTGCCTTTAGATGCCGTGGAACATTTACTGTAATCCATTTTCTTAAATAAATAAAAAAAAATCTCTAATTACCATTTTACAAGTGGTACATACAGACCATTTTGGTCGATTTTTACAACAAAGGCCGTCGAATTTTACGACAAGAAGCACGGCTATTCCATTGTGATCTCCAAGATAGTGGTGAGTCTTGGTCTCTTGTATCTTCTGAGAAGCAATGAGGAGCAAACAACACTGACTGAGGAGAGTGCCATGCACGCTCCGGCCGCCCATGGAGGCAACTGCATCCGCAGCGACGGGAAGAACACTCCCGCTGCAACCGGAATGGCTACCACATTGTAAGCCATGGCAAACACGTAATTAAGCCTAATCCTGGAGAGGGTTTTCCTCGAGAGATCAATGGCTGTGATCACATCTTCTAAATTGTTCCTCATCAGGACGTAATCTGCAGCTTCCACGGCTATATCTGTTCCTGCACCGATCGCCATTCCAACGTCTGCTGCAACCAAAGCAGGCGAATCATTGATCCCATCCCCTACCATTGCCACTGTGCTTCCATCTCTCTGTAAGGAATGGACGACATCCGCCTTCCCCGCAGGCATTACCTCCGCTCTCACATCTTCGATCCCGACCTGTCCACATAGTTCATAATAATATTCACATATGTACATGAACATGTTGTATGAGTTCGTAAGGTCACTAATCGCATGTTGGTCTAACCTCCTTGGCGACTGCTTTTGCTGTTCTCCAGTTATCGCCAGTGACCATAATGGGTTTAATGCCCATTTTAAGGAGACCCTGCACGACCACAGCGGCTTCTCGCTTTAGCGGATCCGCAACTCCCAATACACCTACCAATTCACCACCATAGGCTACGAGTATTCCTGTCTTTGCACCTTCTTCAAGTTCCACAACAAAGTTCTCGATATGGTCCACGATGGTTACGCCATTTTCTGCCATAAGTTTACGGTTCCCCACCTGATCATAGAAAGATTATGTTATGATAAATTGTTCCATATCATCTAGCACATGAACTTTGGACTCATATATGGTACTAGACAATCCTAAACTCTTGAACTAGCTTTTAGGATTAGTTAGGCCTAGTCCATATTTGACATGGTATCAGAGCTTGGTTCGTCCTGTTTTAAATATACCGATGTTGAAACCCTGGTTGTGATGTCCACGCTCCAAGACCGAGCTTAGGCGTGAAGGGACTATTATGATAAGTAATCCCACCTCGGCCAGGACATGAACTTTGGACTCCATATATATGGTACCGGACAACGGACAACCTTAGCTCTTGAGCTAGCTTTTGGGATTAGTTAGGCCCAGTCTATATTTGACAGATTAACACCCGTTCAAGCAAGAATGAAGTGACCAACCATCAATAGCATCGAGTTCTAAATATGAAACAAAGCTTACCAGGATCAGCTTTTCGTTGATGAAGCATTGGATTCCTTTTCCAGGAAGAGCAGAGAAACTCGAGGTATTGAGGAGCCATCCAGAAACTTGGGAGCCTTTGTTGTCATTTTCAGACTCATCAAAGAAGTGGAAATGCCGAGCGTATTCAACTATTGCTTTTGCGAGTGGGTGTTCGCTGCTTGCCTAAAGAAACGAAACCAATGAATATTTAGTAATGGTTTATACCATTCTTTCAATCAATAGAAAAGAGTATCCGACCTCAGCAGAAGCCACCAGTGTAAGGAATTCTCCACGGTCCATCTCCGAAAAGACTTTTGCAGTTGTCACAGTAGCTTTCCCTTGTGTTAGAGTGCCTGTTTTGTCAAATATCACATATTTCACCTTCTGAGCTCTTTCCAATGCATCTCCCCCTTTGATCAATACACCGTTATTCGCCCCAAGTCCTGTTGCAACCATAACAGCAGTCGGAGTTGCCAAACCCAGAGCACAAGGGCAAGCGATTACTACGACAGATATCGCAAACATAAGAGAGAAAACGAAGTAAGTCCCGTTTTCTGGCAGCCATTCTTCTGGGTAAGCTCCAACAGCTCCGCCGATTAGCCTACCAAATATTTGATTTTGAGAGAGATGAGAACAAAGGCTAATTCAACACACACATACACACACATGCTTTCACAAAGAGGGCTAATGACCCGGATCTCACCAGCCTAATAGAGTGAATAACGCCAAAGTAATCACTATAGGGACAAAAATGCTTGCGACCTGCAACAGCCATGATAAGTATGTCACCATGTCTACGAATATATCACAAAGGAATTAGCAAATGAAACCAAAACATGCTATTTTAGTACTTACATAATCGGCAAACTTCTGAATAGGAGCTTTAGACATTTGTGCTGTCTCAACCAAACTTATAATCTGGCTCAGAACTGCGTCAGACCCTACTTTTGTAGCTTTAATGTGAAGAACACCATGCATATTGATAGTACCTCCGATTACTGGTGAATCGATCTCCTTAGATACTGGAACTGATTCACCTGTCACCATACTCTCGTTGATGTAACTTGAACCCCACATCACAACACCATCTGCAGGTATCTTTGTACCCGGTAGAACTTTTAACAAGTCGCCAGGCTGAATCAGTAAAGCATCTATCTCTCTTTCCCCTACTGCCTTTCCTCCTACAAAGAATTGATGATCAATTAATTTTAGTTTTTATGTCATACCATGTCAAAGCCTTCGATTAACTATATTACCACCAGCACCTCAGTACAACAATCATCAATGGTACATAGCTATTTAAGACGAACATTGATGATTGTTGAGAGAAACTATACCTTTGCCTTTCACGAGCAATATTGCTGTTGCTGGAGCAAGTTCTACAAGTTTCTTAATCGCATCTGACGTTTTCCCCTTTGCTAGGGCTTCCAAATACTTTCCCAACAATACAAATGTTATCAGCATAGCGCTTGTTTCAAAGTACGTGGGAGACCAAAACCCAGTGACAGCTCCATATAGAAGAGCTGCAACAGAGTAGAAATAAGAGGCTGACGTGCCCAATGCAACCAGAACATCCATGTTAGTTGATCCGTTTCGAAGAGCTCTTCCTGCTGCAACGTAGAAGCGCTTCCCAACAACAAACTGAATAACACTTACTAAGGCCCATTTCAACCAATCACCCATCAAGAAGGGTCCGCATCGCCATACCAGCAAGGAATCTAGGATAGGGATGTGCGGACATACTACTTGGATGAAGAAAAGAGGAATCTGGATTCGAAAAATATAAGACAATCGTTTCAAATCAGCTGTGTTAGATAAGACATCCAAGAAAGCTGAATGCATCAGAAATGATATCCTTCCTATCACCATTTATCCAACATGATATGCAGGCATCAATTGCTACATGACACTATCAGTCTACGTTAAACTATTGATTTTACCAAACAATTACAAGAGTTGTCTTAACCAAGGTTAAGACAGGTGGGGGGCACAAGGTGAAAGCTATGAGATAAGTGCTGTTAAGCAAATCACAATGGGCAGCAGGCCCATGAATATTTTCTACATGTTAGAAAATATTAAAGGAAACTTGAATGCAATAAGATTAGCTAAGGAATACTTTTGTGAAGAGATGGAAAGGGAAAGAAGAAGTTACTCACACTGAGAAAAAGACTGGTGATGAAAAGCCGAAACATATTTGCAACTTCTCCTGCATCTTTAGATGTCAACCTTTCATAAGGATTCATTACATGCAACTTGAATTTCCCATTGCTTCCTCCTTCAATCCCATCTACCAATGATCTTGAACTGATAACCTCTGGATCGAATACCACTTCCAGTTCTCCTGAAATCCGGTCAAGACGAAATTGTCTAACACCATTCAACCGAGTAAGTATACCTTCTAGGATCTGTGCATCAAACTCATTAAAGATTCCATCAACCCTTAAAACAATTTTGTCTTGCTGACTGCTCTGCACGAGTGAAGCCTCGAAACCAGCATCCTCAATTGCCGAAACTATATCATCTTTGCCAATGATAGTTGGGTCATATTCAACTTCTCCTAATGAAGTAGCCAAGGCTACCACTGCCCTTTTGACACCAGGAAGATTTCTTAAAATGCCTTCAACCGAATTAACACAGGCGGCACATGTCATCCCTCCAATTGTAAACTGCCCGACCAAGATAGCCTGTGCTTTTGTACCCGTGGTACTAGGTTCAGATAAAATCTCTGCATCGAATCCAGCATCCTCAATGGCTTCTTTAATGTCTTCTTCCTGAAGTAAAGGAAAATTCAAATATTTCCAATCACTGAAAGATCAAATCCCCGAGACAATCAAACAAAACGCACATTCTACTCTTGGCATCCATCTAACTTCAGCGTGGATCATAAATTCAACCCTGGATCTCAGAGCAAGGGCCCAAAGCCAATAAATGCTTCTAATCAGCTATTGCGTACTTTGAGCATTTAAAATTTCCACAAAGATCCTGTCTTCATTAATTCTCTCGCACGCAAAAAAGTAATGAAGAAAAAAAATCTACTTCGATTTGCAGCAAAACCGTGGATGTAAAGAGAAGGGGCTTTAAAGATAAAGCCTTAACGTGACCATACTAAATCCACCTATGAAGAATTCTCGGAGCAAACCAGAGAACATGCTAAAAACCCACTCCAAATCCCACGAACTTGGCCGAATCGAACACGCAAGGAAAAGATGAAGCAAAAAGGGAAAGAATCGTTAACCTTGACCAAATCGGGATCGAAAACGACGTCAGCCATGTTCTGCAATAAGGCCACGGAGGCCCTCAGCACGCCATTAACACTCCTCAGAGCTCCTTCCACGGAATTCGAACAAGCAGCGCAGGTCATTCCCGTCACTCTCACCTGAATCCTCCTCACAACGCCGCTCCCGCCACCTTCCTCGATCCTACTCAAATCGCCGGCGTTTCCGTCTTCATATGCGTCGAGGAGCCGAACATCCTCCATCGCCCCGAAATCGGTATCTCTGCCGATAACCGCATCCGCCGGAGATGATACCGGGATCAACTGAACGTCTCGTCCACTCGGAGCCATATCCTTAACGATTCCGACAAGAAGTAGACGGAGACGCGCCTAGACGAGGTCAATGCTGGGATTCTTCTGTCATGGTGTATATATGTATATATATATATATGTGTGTGCAGAGATTGTTTCCGATTCTGCATATACAGAGAAATGGAGGATTTTTTATGGCATGAAAGAGAGAATGAAATTAATCGAAAAGAAAATAAAAAATATGAAAAAAAAAATTGAAAACGAAGATTTTCCAGAAGGTGGACAGCAATTTGTCAACTAAATCATGCGGGAGTTGAATGACAGTTATATCCCCGAAATAGCCGGATATTACGTACATATTAAAAGCCTCGCAATTTAATTAAAACTAAAACATATAACATTTAATTGAGTTTATATATATTTTTTCTTTATCTACCCAGTTTCAAAGTATATTTTCATTACTTAAGATTATTTTTTTTATTTTTTTCTATATAAATAAAACATTGGAGTGATGTGAATTAATAAGCAAGTAAGTCAATTATAATGAACGAATGGATTTTTTATTAGTGGCTTTTACACCTAATGATAACTTAATTTTCTTCGAAACTATGATAAATAATTGGACAAAAGTGTAGCTTTTGTTCCCACTCAATGGCATGAACCTCTTTTTATTTCAGAAAAGTTTATAAAGAATTATATTCTCTTTTTTTTTTCTTTTTTTAGGTAAGTGTTTTAAAATCTTCTTCGATATAAATTAAACAGAAAAAAAATTATGTAAACATTTGTTTCATTCGTGTCCTTTCGAAGAAGTACTTTGCATAATATCTTTTTGTCAATTAAACAACACATAAAAAATATCATATCTATCATGAATTAATTTTATTTTTTGTATCAAATTATATCTAAGTTTTAATCTAATAATGATTATATTTACATGAATGGCGTAACAGTTCATCTTTTTGTTGGAAAGGTGACTTAAACTCCACTAATCAAAAGCCGATTTTAATATCACAATAAAAGAAGAAGCATAAATTTGTTGATCTAACGAGAGTTGGTCCAAATGTCAATTTATTGGTTAATACCAACTTTGTTCATATTTTCACATCACCACTTTTCCTACCATATTTTATGTTATATTGTATTAATTTAACATTTAATTACTCCAGCCAGACATAAAGATGAAGATTTTCTTGGTTTTGACCTTTAAATTCTGAAAAAGAATTAGTCTTCAAAAAGTACCAAACCACATGAGAGTAGCTTTCTAGAATATGAATCATAAAACCACACTGTCACTTATCTTGCTTCTCAGTCACGTAAAGACAGTAAGTGTTGTCAGAAAAATGGAGATATTGTCGGAATCCTAACGCCTTGCTCTCATCATCAACATGAATCTGTATTCTTCCTCTTCAGTGTCAGAGGCCGTTGCATTTGGATCAATAGCTTCATCACTGTCGGTCAATTCACCAACATCATCCGCCTGCAACAACACTTATCCAAAAATTCAGCATCACTTTCATTCCTTTGATCCATATTCTCTAAGATTTTTTCAGTAAAGTAGGATAAGTTTGATCGAGGACCTTCCATGTGTTCGCCATGGTTGGATCATCTTCTGAAACATTTGCCCTTTCTCCAAGATCCCGCACCAGCTCCACCGTGCACATTTGCGCCACGACTGGATCATCTGCAGAAGGATTTCCCTTTTCAATCTCTTCAAGCTTATGGATGCTTGACAAATCTCCCTCCTCTTGATCCTGTTCATGCTTCACCTGCAACAATTCAGTGCCACTTTCTCAGAAATTTCATTTATTCGATCCATTTTAGACGATTTTGATCAAGTTCTTGCACGTTTTCATCAGGGTTTGATCATCTTCTGAAGTACTTGCCTTTTCAATCTCTTCAATCTTATTGATGCTGGACAAGTCTCTCTCTTGATCCTGTCCATGCTCCACCTGCAACAACACTTTCTTCACATTCAGTACCAGTTCCAATGAATTTCATTTATTACATCTTTTGTGGACAATGTTGATCAAGAACCTTGCACGTTTTCAACATCGTTTCATCATCCTCTGAAGACTCTGAAGTGCTTTCCTTTTCAAACTCTTCAGGCTTACTGATGCTGGACAAATCTCCCTCTTGACTCAGTACATGCTCCACCTGCAATAACATCCAGTTACTTGTGTTCCAAGTTACCTCTTACGGTTCCAAATAATTGAAATTGAGACCTTGCAAGAAAGAGAGCAGAAGATGGCAGGCTTGTGAATACGTTTCCTGCACTCTTGTATTGATTTTCCTTTGTGCGACGGCTTCATTTTTATCACTATATCTTGATTCGCAGCCAAATGCATCTGTCAAACCCAAAATTTTTAATATCAGAACATATTTCCTGTCAGTCCCAAAGTTAAGCTGGAGCATTAAAAGAATAAATATATGATAATATGAGTGAGTGTTACTTGGATTTTGGAGCAATCAATGAACTTGGATATGTCATTCTTTCTGAGCGTGTAATCACCAACCAGACTCATCAGTACCTATGAAACCAAACATCGTATGATTCAGATTTTGGTCAGAATTTCGATGAAACTCTGAAAAGGAAAGGATGATATGAAAGATAGCAATAGCGATAAGGCTTGGAAACAAAATGTTACAGTCCAAGAACAGCATACTACAGATAGACATTCAAAGCTTACTAACATGGCTAACAGCTTTCACAACATGACGGTTGAAGATGAGTTTACACTTACTCAGATACAAGATCCATAAATCTACGTTCTTGAATCAATAAAAAGAGTGTCCGTAATTGTTAGTTTTCTGCAGAAACATCTGTTCGTGGATAATGTTACAAGATCCTTAAACTAGAATCTTGAATTGATACAAACATATCTTCTTGAAGAGGCAATTCCAAGAAAACCAGTAAGAGAACAAAACGAAAGATAAAGTCACTTGATGAGAAAGAAACTGATAGAACTTACTTCAATCTGAGGGTGAGATTGGTGAGCAGTGGAGCATTGACGGCATTCAACAGTGAAGCAGTAGAAGCAGAAGACATTTATCCGATTGTCCCGATGGATTTCACACTTCTCATCAAATCTTTTGGATATTAAAGCTTCATACCATTCGGATCCATGGATGCCTACGCTCTCCTTCTCTTTGTTCTTCTCTTCAACGTTGCTCTCAGTCTCTTTTTCCATCTTTCCATCTGAAGAATCCATGGATGGGTTTTCTTGAGAAAATTCTGTTTTCGGCAGTTATTTTGGTTTCTGAATTTGGACGAAAAGAAAAAGAATTGAGAAGCCAAGTATAAATAGAACAAGAAACCGACCGTGAGTCTGTGCGTGTTTGAGAAATAAGACATATGTAAAGTGAGTAACTGAAGTTTAATCTCTGGTTCTGTTCTTGAATCTTTGGTCAATCTTTTTAGCTACTTATTCAAGATTGAATCTTGGGTTAATATGATCAAGAAAATGAGTAATGTTATTCAGACACACATAACCACTTTGTTTCTTCCTCCCACCATGTTCTTGCTTCTTAGTTACGTAACTGACTAGTCTTGAGAACAGATCAAACCAACCAATGGAGATCTTGTCAGAAGGATCCTTCCCTAGATCCCTTTAAATCCGACAGGGTTTGATCATCTTCAGGAGAACCCTCTTAAGCAAACATACTGATTCTGCATAAATCACATATGCTCCACCTGCAACATAAACAGAATTTGAATGCTTCGGCTTCGGCTTCGGCTCGATGAACACGCAGACATATACATGCCTGAACATGGAACTTCGGCGTAGACCATCAGAAGACATTAAACAAGGGTTTTCGAATCACTTGGTGGACAAGAAACCGATTGGACAGACCTGAATATGACGGCGACGACGGTGAGTATCGACGCAATCGCGACAACAAACGGTGCCGCAGCCAAATCAGAAGAGGTTTCTTCGATTGTTCCGATGGATATCGCAGTTCCATGAAAACTTGCGTTTATGAACGCTTCATTCATACCGTTTGGATGTTGCTACTCCCTCCATTCCTTTGCCCACCTCGCCATGGATCGATTCGCTTGCAATCTCATATGCTCTCCAGCTGAGGAATCCATGGATGGTTTGGTTCAAAAGAAGAGACTATTGGATTCTCTTCCAGGGTTTTTCTTGGTTTTGCCTGTTTGGAGAAGCAAAACAAACTTAGAAATGAGGTACATAAAGATGAGAGAGAGAGAGAGAGAGAGAGAGAAAAAGATTTTTATGGGTACCATCATCACCGTCAAAGAGTGAGAGATATAATCGGACGGTAGATACACGGTAAACCAGGTACACCTCGCCGCACCAAATAATAAAGCTTTCTCGAAACCTAAAACCCTGTAAATCCTAAGATCCCCAAACGACATCAGAGCTCATCTACGGCCAAATTTCCACCGGTCACTTTCCGCCGCCGCCGACAGCGTTATATTGCCGGAAGGTTTTTCTTCCTCTCTTCTTGTCTCTCTCTATATTATTCGCTATCTCTTTGGGTGTAAAGTCTTAATCTTTTCTGGTTTTGGTTAAATCTAGGAAATGGGCATGAATTGTGGAATTTGGAAAATTGATTAGGGTTTATCTGGGCAACTCGAAGACTGTATTTTTTTTATATTCATGATGAAACTGAACGTTTTGTTCGCAAATTTGTGTTTTGACAAAGCATCCAATGAGATGGTATACTTAATGTACATCGTTGCTGTTGGTCGTTTAGGTCATTGCCTTGCTGAAACAAATTCCATATCTTGTTTGCGAGAAGGAGATGGCATTTCGGTGATAAACTTGGTTAGGCTAAGTTGGATATCTAAAGATGAGTTTCATTTTGAGAATAAGGCAACACTTATCAATTGGGTTCTATCAGAAATCCTCTACACCTGGAATTATAGTTGGCGGTTCACAGAAATTTAGTCAACTTGCAAGGAAAGAGGAGGAATATGAGGAAGAGGAAGAAATTGATCCAAGGAGACTCCCAACTGATTATGATCCAGCAACTTTTGATCCAACTGAGCACCGTAGTCCTCCAACAGAGCGTGTTTTCAGACTCGTGGATGAGATTTCATGTCTCAGGCTGTTTGAAATCGCAGAACTTGGTGCAATTATAATGAAGAAAAAGGGTATGACAGAGCCACCTACGGTTGGTGTCATGAAGCCAGGGGCAGCTGCTGGGTTGGCAGGCATGGCGGCCAAGGGCCAAGCTGGTGGAGCTGCCAAGGAGGAGAAAAAGGCAGAGAAGACCGCGTTTGAGGTTAAATTGGAATCATATGAAGCGTCTGCTAAAATCAAGGTAATCAAGGAGGTTAGAAGCTTCACTGATTTGGGTCTTAAGGAAGCGAAGGATTTGGTGGAAAAGACTCCTTCCATTTTGAAGAAGGGAGTATCTAAAGAAGAAGGTGAACAGATTATCGAGAAGATGAAAGCCCTTGGTGCTAAAGTCGTCCTAGAGTGAAGGGAACTCTAAAATGACAGGTATCATTTGTTTCCTCTTTGTCATGTGAGTGAACAATGTTGTCTTTCTGTGGACATAGTAGTATTGGCCAAGTTAATACCAAGTTTCCAGTTTTGGATTGTCTGGCTCTTTAGCATTATGCTTTCGGCTGAAAATACACCTTATGCAAGGAACTGAAGTCCTCAATTTATCGAGAATCGCTTACTTGACAAATGATCAATAAGGTAACTGTAGGTGTCTCTATTTCCTTTTAGTGTTGTTTCTCTGAACGAATGCAATGTTGTTGAACACCTGCTTTGACATGAAGATTCATTTCATTTCTCGTTGCTGTTTTTGGTATAATGCTTCATTTTATTTGCTGAGAAAACAGAATGCTACTGTGCTTCAGTTTGTACATCTCTGGTTTTGTGTATGATTCAAAAAGAAACTTCCAATTCTGCAAAAAGAAACTGTGACCAAAATCTACTTCCAGTGATCATCCTGCATTGATTTGTTTCCGCCAAAGTCATGGATTTATCTATATACAGATATCTTGAAGTAAAAAAAGACGACGAAGATCCTACAGATTAGGCCTTCTTGAAGACGCCTGGCTCAGTGATTCTCATGTCTGTCGGACTGTTGATGTTTTGAGGTACTGCTGTCTGATTGAAGATGCCCAACACTCGTCTGTCCCTGAAATTCATAAAACCCACCGACCTGTTTGTAAAAGAAAACCTCTGTAAACAGTGAAACTCGGAACAATACAAAGGTATAATTCAAGTCATTCACCATTTCTTGCAGCCCATGGTCAATGTTCAAACAGGTGGACATTGCTTGTGGTCTGAAACTCGATTGTTCCTGCAAAGAATAACCATTATGAATGCAAGTGACTAAGAGATACTACAGGTCAACAGAACTAAACAACATACGGTTCGATAAAGCCTTTGTTCAGTCATGGCATGAGCACCAGGGACCAATTCAAGAGACGTCAGGTGCGCCTGCAGTTGAAAGCAGATCTTGGATTTTGGTTTGAAAGTTCTAGGAAGTTCATAACAAAACAGAAACTGATCTATAAGCAACGAAAATCAGTACCAGTGATTGTATGTTTCTTGGGACTGGACAATAACCATCACGGTTCGAGGGTATCAAGTAGTTTTGTACCTGAACCACGAAAGAAAGCGAAAACCATAAGGAAAGTTTTATCTGTTAGGAACTCACATATGCTATGAAGCTTCGTGTACCATCCCGTGTGAGAGTTGTTGAGCGCGGAAATCGAATGAGGGGCGGCTCAAAGGGTCGTTTTGTCGCGTTCCACCAAAACTGCTGACAAGAAATGGGACCTGTCCAGAATCAGATGTGTTATTCTTGTTTGTCTCGAATGTGTTGTTGTTCTGTTGTGTTACTTCTTCATATCTTGGAGGATCTTGAGCTGCAAGTGAGGTTGACTCTGAGCTATTCATATTCTCACACTTTCGAAAAGCTTCATCCAACATGTTAATGACGATATTATAACTCTCTTCTGATAACGACGCCTCCTCGCTCAATTTGAACGCACAATGACAAATACCCTTATATCGTAAAGCCCTCGATGAGGCGATCTCGCAATGTGCTTCTACAAATTCTCTGCTTTTCGCATCCTTTGCCCACCGTTTCAGCACATACTGAGAAGGAATACTAAGTATGCCAGACATTTGCAGAACAATCATCGTATGCCTACAAAGGTAACCATTGAATTCAAACATTCTGCATGAACAAGAGACTTCTAATGATTCATTATTCCATGCCACAACAAAAGCACGATCTTGTTCATAATCTTGAACCCTGAAAATTCTTTTTTCTCCATCTTCGCTTTCCTTTTTAGGATGGCAAGCAACTCCTCCCAATACCTCAACCTGGAACTTCTTAAGCATTGAATGTGTGTACACTGCAGCCATTTGCTTTCCAAATGGCGATGGCGACTTCAATCCAGGTTGTTTATGCAATGTTTCCATGTCTGCTTTTGTTTCCTCTTCACATTTCTCTTGTAGAATGGTCTTGTACTGATCGAGAAACGTTTTCAAAGTAGTTTTCCTTTGAATGTATTTATCAAAAAGGGAACTTACACAATCTGGCCGCTGCGCAGTAGACATCCCTGCTAAAGAAACATCCTTCAAGTAACCAGGCACCCAATATTCACGATCCTCATACAATGACTGAAGCCAAGCATTCTCTCTCTGATTAAACCTATCAACAATCTCCCACCATCTCTTTTCAAATTCTTCACACGTGATCGAGTCATATATAGAATCATTAATCTCATCCATAAAACTCTTCTCTTGCCTCATGACAAGACCAAGCTTCTCTTGCATCTTACCTAAAGTACTCCACAGGTAAAAACAATGTCGAGAAGAGAAGAACACCTCTGAAACAGCTTCTTTAAGCATTTTATCTTGGCTGGTAAGTATAACTCTTGGATGGCGTCCACCCATCGCTTTCAGCCATGCCCGGAAGAGCCAAACGAATTCAGATATATTATCATCAGCTAATAATCCACAACCAAGAAATAAATACTGACCATGATGGTTCACTCCAATAAAAGGTACAATTGGCAGCTTATATTGGTTTTTCATGTAAGTAGTGTCAACAGATACAACATCACTGAAACTGTCATAATCTAATCTGCCTTTCGCATCAACCCAAAAGGCATTTCGTATAGTTTTTCCTTCGATGATATCCACGGCGTAGAAAAAGAAAGGATTCTCTTCTTGCATACTTGTAAAGAAGTTAATGAGTCTTTCACCACCATCCTCTAAAACTAACTGCTGCCTGCTAATTACCTCTTTAGCAATAGCCCCGTATTGTTTCTTCTGCCCACCTGAATCTGAAAACATGGGGTTCGAGTTCGACATCTTTTTCATACTTGCTCTGCTACTATTCCCAAGTTCTGAAAAACCACGGCCCTTGGCACGATGAGCTTGACCAGGGAAGATTTCATGGTTGTGTTCTTTTATCAAAGTACGAACAACCCATCGCCCGTCTTGCCTTCTCTTGACATGTAAACATGCCTTACAATCTGTTTTTGATGAAGAACGGTTCATCCTACCTCGTCTACGTGTTTGAGGAATGTTAAGGCTTTCTGTATTTACAGCTTCCTCTGAACTTGCAGCTTTCTTGCTTCCATATCTTGTACATACAAACTTTGCATCAATAAACTTCCCTGTCATTCTTGAACGTCGGCTAGCTTTTATTATTGTTGTAAATCCCACAGACTTAGCATATTCTTTGTAGATACTGAATGCTTCATCTTTCGATTCAAATTCTATCCCTTCGTGGAGCTCTATATTAGTTATTGAGTTCAAGTTTATCCCATCTCCATGTCGTTGGTGCCTTCCATCACCCAAATTTGCATTATGACACCCTCCTGATGGCATTTCAAGATCGATCCCCATCAGGCTTCTTATCCCTTTAACTGAATCCTTAGATCAAAACTGGCCTGATAAGGCAAAAGAGAAGAAGGAAGAATCAGAATAACGCATGATCTGACAATAGTTTACAATCAAAAGCCTCATACTTAAGCCAGAGAGAAATCCAGTTCAACATATTCGTAAAGCTGCATATGAATTTAAGTACTGAATATTTGTGAAGTAAATCATCATACCAATCAGTACCAACATTGATACTCATATTTCAGCCATTTTCATGATCTTGCTCCGAAAAATAGTTGAACAAACTTGAAATTTCATTACCCTAAACTAGAATGTTTCTTCCATCTGCCTTCAGTTTTACTTCCCACAAGTCCCATCTGCCATCATCATCTAGACTTTGCCCTAAACTAGAATGTTTCTTCCATCTGCCATCATCTAGACTTTGCCCTAAACTAGAATGTTATTACAATAAGACATAATCTAGATTTTATTACAATAACACCTGGGAGTAAACTTACAAACAAACCTGTCTGCATCAGGCACCATATATCAGAATCGAGTAAAGAACACTTTTTTATTTGAAAAACAAGCAGACAACCCTCATTTCGATACATACAATCATCTTTGCACATCTTAAGAGGCAACAAAACTGAAATTTAAAAAGAAGGAGTTCTTGGTGTATATAGATAACACCAGTTGAGGGTAAAAGAACTAACTTGACGATCACAAAGACTAAAACTTGGTTCACAATAGATCATATACATAAGAAATTGGATTAAAAATCAGAATACCAAAACCCTAAAGCTCAGCAAAAATCTTCAGACATTTGAAATTTCATCCAAACGAGACAAGCCCCATTATTTCATAATGCAAAAGCCAGAGACTTTACAAGTTCGATTCGATTGCACTAGTATCACATAATGAAATAAATCAATCAAAATCATGATGGAAACAAACCCATAACCAAAATTAGGCTACTCATCGGAAAATATGACTTGGTAATTACAGAAGTTTCATTCACTCCACTTCAAAAGAGTGAAGAGGATAAAAATCCAATCCAAGATTAAGAAAAAGGGTTGACAAATAATAACAATTTAGATGGAGAAAAGGCATATTACATTACAAGCTGAGCGGGAAGAGAGATGTTCTTGAAGCGAGTACACGAGCCTTTTCCGTTTACCAAATTTTGATCTGAATACAAGAAATGTTTGAACTGTACTCGCGTTTTTCGTACTCGCGTTTTCATCGGTCATCCATCTTGCCTCCGGTTATCGGTCATTGGGGTGGGAATGGAAAAAAAATATAGTGCAATAAAAAAAAATTGGATACTATTACGATATGACAAAAGGAAGTAGAGGTTAAATTTGTAAAGTAACAAAAATATGGGCCATACGTTTCATAATTATCTCCCAAATCATCTTGTGTTTGTCCTTACTCGTACAACTTGATTTGCAAACGGAAAGACTATAACTTGGGGACGCAAAACGGCTGATTTACTCGGGGAACTCTGTTTTCTCTTTCTCAGGTTCTCAAGTTTTATTTTATCCATTTCCAAAGCAATTCCCATACTTTCTTCTATTTCGAAGCTTCTGTTCTTTAAACTCTGTCTGAATTTGTTGATTCCGAAATGCGTTTGAACACGTGAGAGGAACAATTCCAGTTCTTTTCTGGGTGTTGCTTCTTACAATGATTTCGCCCCTTGAATTTTCCGTCTGAAATAGCTCTCAGTGTTTAGTTCAGTTCCGGTGAAAAGATCGGCCCAATAGTTAGTTTCTTATGAAATTCTGAATCTTTGAGAAATTGGATGTGTTAAATTCCCGGTTTTTTGTAAACCCTGATGGAAAAATGTCATCTTTAAATAGTTTTTAATCCATCTATAGGAGTTGTTTATAGTAGTTGTATCTTATTGTAGAATGTGAATTCTTATCTATAGGAGTTTCACCCTTGCATTCTGCATTTTGGTTTGACATTATTTATGATACTGAAGGTATGTATATTCATTAACTGTGTAATCTTTTTTCTACAGAAGTAAGATTATTATCCTGGAAGGTGGGCTTCTGTTCAGTTCAGTTCAGTTTTGGTATCTAGTTTCCAGTTAGATGGTGATCATATAGTTTGAAAGACTGATTAAGATGGGATTGGCAATTTATGTTGGTAGTTCTTCTGTTGTATCCATGGAGTTAAAATGGATAAGAAGAGGCAATATCAGCAGTGACGATGCAAGCAAAAACCCTAGCAAATTCAGGGATCTGAGTGCTTCTGCCTCAGCTCTACCTCCATCAATACCAATATTCATATCCACAACAAAAAGAGATGTAAGTCTGCAAGAACTGAGAGATTTGTATGTGCAATGTAACCATTCGTGTAACCGGTTACATAATAATGGGGGTTTCAAAGAGATCATAGATATGAAAAAGCTGCACACAGCAATCTCCCACAGCGCGATTGTTGTCTCTGTCTTTTGTAAATCTCATGATGTCAGTTGTTTTGGTGATGAGAAAGTCGATGACGCCTCAGTTTTATATTCAGATTTGTCTTCACCAGACATTGCGAAACAAAGCAAAAGTGTCAGTCTTGTAGGAGACTTGTTTAAGGATGTGTTGCCTGTCAGTCCTTTCAATGGTCAGCTCGTTGGATTTGGTCGTGCTGTTTCTGATTGTGGTTTAACCGCTTCCCTTTACGACATCATGGTAACTTAAAACGCTTCATATTCTTTAGTTATACTCATTTCTGTCATTGAGTTTGAATTGGAATTGTTGCTTACTAAAGAATTGGTTAACGTTTGCTTTTTATATATAATTTTCTTCCAGTGTTTTCCAGGTTATTCCTTCACTGCGGCGAATGGGGATTGGTAAACTGATTGTGAGAAGAATTATGAGGTTTGTAATAGTAAAATTTGATCAGATGAAGATTTTGTACGTTGGGAATTGAGGGTTGATACTCGTTTTTTGTTCTTGATTCAATAGACTTCTCACGAGTAGAGAGATCTATGACATATCAGCTCTCTGCTCAGAACGTGAAAGGTACCAACTTTGCAAAAAGCATTCCTTCTTCCTCTATACCCGAAAATGTGAATTGGGGAGAAATCATAACGCTAAGGGTATTTGTTTATGCAAATGTCTAAAGATCTCTGGAACTGATGAAGAATGATGATTTGGCAGGTTGTTCTTCAGATCCTGTGGTTTTGGTGATGACATGTTGGGATCCACGACGATGATGTACAAGAAGAAGAGTACGAAGCAATGCAACGATGCAGAAAGTTGAATAACAAGAACCTCTTTGATCTTCTCTGATCAACAGTTGTTACATAACATTGGATCTGTTAAAGGCACTCTTCTCATTATGCTTTTGAATCCTTGCTTTCTTCTATACATTCTTCTATCTTTTTTATTTGGTGGAATCGTTGCGATTGCTTTAGCGATTTGTGACGTTTTTGTGGGCGATTTGTAGTGTTTTGTTTGTTTTTATAAGATTGGTTGTAACAATGCGATTTTACAGCAAGGTTTGATTATTCATATCCTTCGAACATAAAAATATGAGAAAAATAATCCAACACTATATGCATGTCAAATGGTTTCAGTATAATTCATTTTAAAAGATAGTTTGTTATGATAAATTGTCCCATGTCGGTTAGTATATGAACTTTGGACTCATATATATGGTATAGGGCAAACCTAAACTCTTAAGCTAGTTCTGGGTATTAGTTAGGCCTAAAACGTATATTTGACATGGTATCAGAGCAATGTTCGTCCTGATTTGAATATACCGATGTTGGGCCTCCAATTGTGTGTTCATGTTCCAGGACCGAGTCTATGCGTGAGGGAGAGTTATGAAAAATTGTCTCACATCGATTAGGACATGAAGTTTGGAATCATATTATATGGTATTGCTCAATACAGCGCACCGACGAAGATAGACACACCGACGAAGATGCAGCGCGCCGGCGAAGACAGAGCAAGGGGTTCACGCAGCACACTGAGGCACAGACGCACCGGGGCACGAGCGACGCTGGAAGACGAAGACCGAAGGGAGCAAGGGTTCACCACACAAACAGAATGACTAGAGCAGAGGAGGACAGGACACAAGAGAACAACTACTTTACTCTGCTGTCTGGGGGCCCGACCCAAAGCCTGCGGGCCGAGCTGAAAAATATTGGACTATATGGTAGCCCGATCTCGAAGGCTCGGTTACATTCGGGCCTAACATTTTTAGGCCCGGACCCGCTGATTTTCGGGTGGACCCACAGGTTGGGCTCGATTTTGACAATCCTATTATTGGACAACCCTAAATTCTTGACCCTAAATTCTTGAGCTAGTTTTTGGAATTAGTTAGATCAAAATCCATATTTGACATATTAAAAATTATCGAATTGTTAAATATTATATATATAATTTATGTTCATATATATAATATATATAATTTTAATATATATCAAATTTATTAAATTAGATTCTCATATCATATGAAAATTAAAAAATTCTTTGATGTGATAAGCAGAATTTCATCCATTCCATATACATATATTGAAACAATATATAATTTGTCTAAATCAGAAGACTACAAAGAATATACACATTAAAGGCGGTGAATATTGGGAAAATATTTTCTTCATTTATGTAATTGCTAACTAAATTAATGAGCGGGTATTCATCTAATTTTGAAATATATGTAAATTGGATGAAATTATCTGGTAAAATTAATGAAAAATAAATTTATATACAGTTGTGAATTTGAATTAACAAATATCCTGTTGCTTTGTCGTTGATAATTTAAATGATTAGGAGCCCTTCAGCAATCACGTGCCTCGTACATGTAGACTGCCCTCTCATTTTTCTTCTTCTTTAATTACCACTTGTATCGTCTTCACGTTCCTCACGATTATTTTTTTATTTTTTATAACCTCAAATATGTATATGCAAATATAATATATGTGTGTATACAAAAAGAATATATACATATATATATATTGAAATTTGAAGTATTAATCAAAGAAAAAATTGAAAATAAATTTAACAAAAAAATGAAAATAATGTTTAAATAAAAAAGGGATTGAAAGAAAAGGACGAACTTTTGACTCATGTCATGTGTTGGATTCCTACCCATGTGCTCTTTTTGTTTACCATACCAATAATGTTTATATTTTCAACTTTTCAAACCAACAATAATATTAAATTCAGTATATATAACTTTAAAATATATTAAAATACATGGTGAAATGAACAGGGTCATATATAATGTTTTCGATCTTTGGATTTTTTTTATTTGTTGACTCTTTTCTGATAATAAAATTAAATTTTATTGTTGTTAAAAGAAGAATTATTTTCTCTGATCGTTAGATATATGGTAATCAATCTGCACTATTAGATTACATCAATCAATTATTTTAAAGCAAAATTTTCCAGCCATTAATATGCAACATAACAATTCTGACCGTCTATTTTAGGGTTTCATGTTTAATTGGCATTCCTCTCCATTTTTCTCTTCTCTTGCAACCGGTTCTCTACGTTTTCCCCTCTGTGTTCTCTATCTTCCCTCTTCCAATTAGGGTTTCGGCTGCCTCTATACCCTCTTGTAATCGGTTCTCTCTGTTTTCCCTTATCTGTTCTCTATCTTCCCTCTTCCAATTAGGATTTCGGCTGCCTCTTTACCCTCGTGCAACCGGTTCTCTATTTTCTCCTCTCTATTATCGGTTCTCGGTTTTCTCGTCTCTCTTCTCTATATTCTCTATCTTCTCTATCTTTCAGTTAGGGTTTTGACTGCCTCTCTACCGTCCATTTTCTTTCTCGATTGTGTTCATCCTTCGAATGGGTTTTCCGGATATGTTTTACGATTTCTTCACGTTGTCGATCTCTGTTTTTGTTTAGCTTTACATTTAAGGTTATTCTTAGCTACCGATCTGTGATTTCCTTCCATTGATTTGCATTTATGTGATTGTTTCGTTGTTTTAGGTTTGCATTTGCATATTATTACTAAATTTTTGTTGTTTTGTCTATGTATTTCTATTTGATTTAAGGTTCTTGTGTGGTTTTTGGATTGGTGAGCCGGTGACGAAGCTTCTCATATGGCTTCCATCGGAGGAGGAGGTTGTGATGGGTTTCATAGTTAGATGTTCCTGTTGTGGTTGAGTCTGGACTAATGGAATGGATCTGGATTTCTGCAAATTGATGAACGGCATGGAAACATGAAACGACTATCTGATGAGATTGTTGATAATCGACGTTCTTCTATGAAACTTGTGAGTTTGGGTCTTCTGTTTGGGATCTCGAAAAATGATTGTTCTGTTTTTTGTTTACAAAGATAATTGTTCGTATTGAATTTAAAGTAGTTAGACAAGGCCTTATAGTTGCTTAGGTTTCTGTTCGGTTTGTTTAAAGATTAGCAAACTCATACTTTTTTCCTTTGTGTTGAATGTTTTCCATGGGCAACCAACGCCACAACCTGCTCTAACAGCACCGCATCCAGCATCTGCAATTCGCCCTAGAGTGAGAGCTAGGCGAGGTAAAGCCACTTATCCACATAGCATTGTTGAGCAGATTAATATGATGCAATGTCTATAATGTATTTGTCAATTCATAGGGTGGTTCTATGTTTACGATTATTGTTGATTAATATATTAAATTTTTTCGCATCTTTTATGTGCCAATTATGTTTCGGAAATTTTATTAGTTGTTTATTCATGTCATTCATTTATATTAAGATATGTTTTGAATCTAAATGTTTAGTATTTAGTTTATGGCGTGTGATTGTTTGTTAATGTATTTGATTCGATCATTGTTTCTATCATTTTAGTTATTAACATTAATTTTTATGAATTTGTTGATACCATTAAAAGATATTTAGTTCTCAATGTATTATATTGGATCTTAGATTTTTTTTGTGTTGGTATTTGATAGTCGTTTGCATCTTTTTTGGTTTATAGCTTGATGTTTGCTCAAGTATTGTTATCTAGAAGTAGTTACCCATTGGAATGTATTAATCTGGTTATTGTTGTTATTGTTTGCATTGTTCTTGACTGTTTCGTGTTTGCAGCACTGTATCTATTTTATTTTTCTTATATTATGTAATGTGTTGATAGTTTAATTATGTTTTTTATTGTCGTTTGCATTGTTTTCATTTTAGTTTTTAGACATCTATAAATAAGTTTAAGATATATGTTTGTTTGTGGTATGTTTCATTATTAGTTGAAATGTATCATGTATGGTTGTTTGTAATTAGTAGTTTTTTTTTTTTGTAAATTGAAACTTTTGATCAATATCTGAGAAGTGTTTTTTAATTTGGATTTTCGTATTTAGCTACTATATATAGTTGTTTGTATTCTGGACAACAATGTTAATTGGACTTATTATAGTTGAGAAGTTTGATTTATTTTGTCTTTTAGTTAGATATTATTTCTGAATGTTTGACATCTTTGTATAAATACTCATTGTTTTCAATAGTTTACTGCTATGAGATACTTACTCCCTTTTTTATATCTATTCTCTTTTTCCTTGGCAGATATAACTTCTATTCTCCATTGTTTATTATAGTGTGTTTGATTTTGTTTTTACTATGTTTACTTCTTTGTGTGATATTACATATACTCAAGAATTGTCTTATAGAGTTAGAGTTAGAATTATCCGTATGTGGACTTATGCTCCTATATCAGTTTTTGACTCTTGCACAACTCGTTAAATGGTTGTTTGCAATGAACGGGTACGATCAAAAGGAGATATCGTGCTTAATATAGAATCAAGTGGAATTGCATCATTATTATTAGAGGGTGGACGTACTTCACATTCTAGATTTGTAATACCAATAGATGTTAACAAAGACTATATTTGTTCAACTAAATTTTAGATAGTAACTTAACAGAACTAATTAAAAAACGAAACTTATTATTTGAGATGAAGCTCCAATTATACATAAATATTGTTTTGAAGCTCTTGACAAGTCTCTAAAAGACATAATGGGATCTACTAATAATAGTTTGCTTAAAAAATCTTTCGGTGGAAAAATTATTGTATTCGGTGGTGATTTATGGCAAATTTTACCAGTTATTGCTAAAGGAAACAAACATGATATTATGCAAGTGTCGATAAATTCCTCTTATATATGAAAATATGTCGAATTCTTAAACTAAAAAAATATGTGGTTGTGCATAAATTCTAATAATGATATCAAAACTGCAGAAGCATTTTCAGACTGGATTTTAAGATTATGTGATGAATTATTATCAGAACCTAATGACAGTGAATGTTATATAGATATCTATCCTGATTTATTGATTATGCAAAATACTAACCACATCCAGTATTTCATACACCATGTATACGACGACATAACAAAATATTATCAAAATATATCAAGAAAGAGCAATATTGTGTCCAAACGAAAATATCGATGAAATTAACAATACTTTGTTAAATATAATGCCTGGTGATTATGTAGAGTATCTAAGTTCTGATACGTTATGTCCTCCAAATGATATTTGATAACAATAATGAATTATATGATTCACAAATTCATAACACAATTGAATGCCATGGAATTCCAAATCATATCTTACAACTGAAACTCGGAATCCCTGTTATATTAATGCGGAATATTGACCAAACGCTTGGTTTATATAACGGAACACATCTACAATCACTCAGTTAGGAAGAAATATTATGGAAGGTAAAATAATTACCGGTATTAACGTAGACGAAAAGGTATTTATTCCCAGATTATCCTTAATACCAACGAATACTTCACTATCTATTCAATTTAAACGTAAAAAATTTCCAATCATATCATGTTTTGCTATGACAATCAACAAAAATTAAGGTCAAATCCTAAACAAAGTTGGTATATATTTACTTCGTCCCGTCTTTACTCATGGTCAATTATATGTCGCTGTATCAAGAATGAAAAATAGAAGCGGATTGAAAATATTGATTTTTGATGAAGACAACAAACCAACCAACTAAACAATAAACGTTGTTTTTAAAGAAATATTTTATAATTTGTAATAGATTTGTATTCCATAAAGTGTTAAAATTTTTCTAAGTACATATTAATACTAAGTATATATATAATAAAAATTCAAAAAATCAACATTAACGAGAACGTTTTGTAATAAAATGTATTTTTATCCGATCAAAATATGGTGTTTAGAAAAAAAACTATAATAAATTAATTCAAAGGTTTATATTTATTTAATATAATATATCCTGTTATATAATTTACTTAATTTATTTTATCAAATGACTTTAAATATAATTAATCTTAAATAAATTTAGAATTGTCCGCTGTTACATATAAAAATTTATAATTCATACGGAGTAACATAATATAATATTATTCAATACTATATATAAAAATTAATAATTTATATTTTAATCGAGATGAAATCATACATTTTATAATTAATATAAACAACATTTTTTATTTTAGAATTAGTATTTAAAAATAAATATATATATATATATATGCATTCCACGGAAAGAGAGTTTCCGAAAGAATTACATAATTAAATGGCAGCTCATAGTTCTCATGCTTAAAATATAGCATATACATTGGTATCCGAGACTATTTAATAGTTCTTTTTTTTCTTTTTCCCCACAAACACAAATATAGAGAATATAAAGTATATACTAATAAGACCTCTATCTTCCATATTTGTTTTTCATATTCCTAATAGTTTTTGCAGTTAATTACACTGTATGTATCTATATATAAATATACACGCACATATATGAAGCCTCATGTTAGTGTTCAGTTAGTTTCACTTCATCATAAGTTAACACTCAACATTTCCGCTTTCTTTCTCTCTCTCTCTCTCTCTCTCTCTCTCTGCCGTCCTCCGCTCTCCGCCATGTCACTTTGCCGGCGCAAACCCGCCTCCAAAACCCACGTCAACTCCACCGACGGGATAAAATCTGGCGACCCATCTCCGCGGGCGGCAAACTGCGGCGTCGCTTGCCTGACGAGGCTCATCAGGAAGGTGAAGAGACAGGGAAAGTCGCTTCTGTCGTCGTCGTCGACGGGGAGACAGAGCTCGTTCCAGTGCCGGTACGACCCGTTGAGTTACTCACTAAACTTCGACGGCGGGGCGTGTGGTTCACTCGCCGACGAGGAGGATTACTATCTTCGCTTCTATGCCTTTTCTTCGAGATTCGCCGTTCACAAGAGACCAGCTCCTCATGAAACACTCGCTGCGACTTCACGTTGATTAGTACATTAACCTAATTTAGATCGATGATTTATTGAGATTAATTCGTTTTATGTTTTTATATTTTTAGTTTCAGTATTAGGTTTATGGTTATATGTCTGTTCTGTTAGTTATTTTCTTTTTGTAACGATGTTAGCTTTTAACAAAATCAAAAAATCGAAATATTGGGAAAAAAAGTGAGATCCCTACATATATTATATATACATATATATATATATATTAAAGAGATTTTTATATTTTCACTCTTGCGATTTTTTTAGAGAACTTATCCATAAGTTGTATGTGAATTGTGAAATAAAATATAATTTCATGTGCCCTTGAGATATTGATTAATAATGAAAATAGTATTTAATAGAAAAAATAAAATGTTTAACATAATAAATGGATAACCGAATAAATAGATAAATAAATAAAATTAAATGACGAGGGCTGGGGGGAGGTATGTCAGGCAATGGCTAGCTACAGAGCGTGCATGTTTGTTAGATAGCCGAAAATACTGTCTTCTCTTACACTCGTGGCCTCCTTTTGACTGCTTATGCTTCACGCATTTTCACACACAAATTATTAATTTATTGTTAGTAAATAAATTAATTATACACTTATTTATGGCAATATACGCAATGTTTTTTTTAAATTATTTGTAGCCATTAGGAGACAGAGTCCCACCATCGACGGCTCTAATTTAAATAATTTAATGTAAAAATTTTCGACTCAAATACCGATATTTTACGACCATGTCTACCGACCGATCCGGCACATAAACCGGTTACCCTCCGACCAATTTCATAAATCGGAACCGAACTTCCAAGCCCCTTCACATTACAGCCCGGTTTACAAACAGGTAGAAACTAGAAGTGGACATTTTGATTAGGTTATATAAAATCGAACCAAATCAAATCATTTGGTTCGGTTAGGTTATAGATAAAATAAATAATCGATCGGATATAAAAATTACAAAAATTGAATAAATTTGATTCGGTTTGGTTTTTAACCGAATAACCGATTAATTTTATAAGAATATAAAAAATATATAAATATGATAAAATATTTGGTAAAATTAAAATAATCAAATAATAACAAAAATTAAAGTTCATGTTTTATTTTAATTATAATATTTTATTGATATAACCGAACTGAACCATTATACAATCGAACCAATTAAATTCAATTATTTTATGGTTATTGTTTTTTAAAATCCGAATAATCTATACCCATTATAATTCGAAACGAAATGGCCAAACCTAGTAAAAACCACATAATAATCGTTTATATAAAAGACTAGCTGCTCTTGTTATACATGTACTGAGCTTCTTCACCCATTTATACCTACAAAATTTCCATCATACATACGGTTTCGATCCCCGAAATCAGACCTGTATCATGAACAGGGAAGAAAAACAAGCACGAAAACAATGGCGGTACCTTCAAATATGCTATATCTTAAAGCTTCAATCTTCACTTGGATGATTGTCACCCTCCATCCCCTCAGATGCCATTACTTCCTTCGATTTCGCTCCTTCGTCCATGTCCATGTCCATGTCCAGTTGTTCAATCTTTATGGGCTCAGGCTGTGTCTTGTTCATCACCTCGTCCTCGGGATCTTGCTCCTCTTGCTTCTTCTCTTTTGAAAATTCATCAGAATGAAACAGTTGTTGCTCATGCTCACTTTTGAGCTCTGGTGAGGCCGAGCTTGTCTCAAGTGCTACTGAGGGAAGAGCTTCAGGTAATGGTGACAATTCCATGCTTTCTAATGGCGGTGATCTGTTTACCACAGAGGAAGGTAGCTCAGGCTGAACAAATTCTGGAGTACCGTCAACTGATTGAGATAGCGGAGCCAAGGGAATTGAGGAAGATGAAGGATCGGTTAGAGAACCGCTTTGCACATTGTGGCTGCTACTAGCAATATCCATAGGCATCTGAATCGATGCATGTGATCTTCTATGTTTCTTTTTCTTCCGTAGACTATGTCTCGGATCCTTCGGTGCTGAGGGTGGCGGCTCTGGTATTACAAATGGTGGAATGGTAGTAGAATCTTCACCATATAGGACACGGACTGATTGAGCTATGGCTGATACCGGAGGAGGTAGACTGGGTTCTGGTGACTTCAACGGAGCACTTACAGCATCCCGTAACCAATGAGGTAACTTATTCTCTGAAGAGCTATTTCCGATCACATCTTTCCCCTTCAGATTGGAGAGATTCAAAACTCGACTAAGATCAGGGACAAATCCTGGGATGGCAGATTTTCCCGGGAACATATGGCTACTGGAATCAGGCATCGGAGGTAATGGCTTATCGAGATAACATGGCAGTTTTCCACGCTTAATGGCATCCCGTTCTTCTTCTGTTCTATGCGCATTAAAAGAGCTTATACTATTCAAGCCTAGAGAACCTAAACTGCCCATCCCAAGAGAGTTTAGCGGAAATACCTTATCATTGGGCATATTTACTGATGGTCCAGGTCTTTCAGATTGTCCAGCAGAAGAATCTCCAGTAAGAATCTCACCGTGCGCATTCATCATAGGAGGAAAAGGCTCGCCTCGTAACCTCAATTGATCTGATGGCTCGTATAGGGGAAGGCTGGAAGCTAGATCACTAAATCCAAGTTTCATGTCTGTCAAGTGGGATTGGAACCTTGGAGGATTAACAAACTTTGCTCCATGTAAAGCCCGAGACATCATACCCTCTGGAATACCTGGAAACAAGGAAGGTCTTGTAGATTTTGCTGGCTTACTCGGTTTTGAGGGCAGAGAAGAAAGGTTATCCAAAAATTTACGCTGCTCTTCCTCCCACCTTGCCGCTAGGTACTCGGGTGTTTTAAAATTTGAGAATTTTAACCTCGAGTCTCTGAGCATAATCTCCCAATTCCCATACCCATGTCTGCGAACCCCAATCCAGAGAGAATCTAGTTCATCCTCCGACCATGGATCTACTCTTGTTTTCTTCTTGTGAAAGTGACCAACTGCAGAACCCATTCTCAACATTATATTCTCCAGAACCTTCCGATGGTTATCCGGAATAGATGAAAGTACTGTAGGCAACTGATCCAAACGCAAGGGAGGAAATTCTTTCTCTTGCTGGTTGTATACTGACGGATCGAGTGGAGGGATTTTCAAATTGGGTAGGAAAGGCATTGGTGGTACAGACAACGTGTCCTGCATCGAATTTCCAATACCTTCAAACATATTTCCCAGCGAAAGGTTGGGTATGAAATCTTGATGTGAAGTTCCCATGGCTCTGGGCACGGGTTGAAACGGAAATCGAGGTAGTAGTTTGTCGTCAAAAGGTAGGTTCGGAAATGGAAACTTCTCATGGAAATCAGCAAAACCAGTACCAGAACTTTGCATACGATCCAAATCCCCTAGCAGAGGAACTGGGGGGAACTGCAAGGAAAAAAATGTTCAACCAGTTATATGGGGAATGCATATTTCCATGAATGTGTATAAAAAATGGATGGAGAGCATACCGGATGATGTGGAAGCCAACCATCCAAACTATTGTTTCCAATCGGCTGCGGAGGAGCTTCCTCTTGCACACATTGTGGATTTAATTTACCCAAGGTAGACTCCTGCTCATTAACTTTTCTGTCCATGGAGAGTGTCCGCTCCGAGGTGGAGGGGATACTGAAAGGGAAATCAGGCCCTCTTAATGCTCTGTTCTGTCTACCACTTGAACGTGAATAAATTCTCCGAGAGAATTCTGGTTGACTAAAATTAGGAGCACAGAGTCCAAGAACTGGTAGATTGTTATGTGGATAGCCTGAATCATAATGATCTGGAGTATTATCTGAAGAACTGTCAATTTTGAGCTTGGTCGGATTGCATAGACTCGGGATTGAGTCAATTTTTCTTTTTAGTGCTTCAGATTGCTGAGCAGCTTCATTATCCTCCAAGTCAATCATATGAGGATTCTCTTGGTCTTGCTTAGCTGCTTCAGACTGTAATGTGCTATTCAGAAGAGACTCTTCAACTGCATTCCTTTCAGCAAGCCGCTTCTTCTGCCTTTCTCGTAGCTTAGTACTGATTTGCAAAAACAAATATATCCATATCAAGATCTTGAAAAGAGTTCCAATTTTACTGGCAATTGAATATAAATAATCAGATGCTTCAACCAAACCACAGAAATTTTAGAACCAGAAAGATCTTCCAAATGCTAAAGAAATACGTTTTCTTCCGGTCATGCAACATAACACAATTTGAGCTCAATACAAGTAAAACTCATACAGGAAGCAAGAGACGATAACTATATATGCAATAATAAATCACAGAGAGACAGAACATTGGTCAGATATATGCAAAAGGAACAGACGGCTTCCACCTTCCCAGCAGTAAGAAGCCATATTTATTCAGTTTCGTATTTTTCTATAGCAATCATATCTAAGACAGCAAATAGATGAAGCGGAGTTAAAACTTACAACTTTTCTTTCAGTGCTCGTCCTGCAGGTGTGTACTCCTTCTTGGGTTCTGGTTCTGGTTCCTTCTCTTCTTCACCGCCACTCTGCAAAAGTTATAGTACAATCAGTAACAAACACGAAGAGGGTACTTATAGTCCGAAACAAGATGTTTCCAAGAGTAGGGAAAACAGGTACCTCATTTATTGCTTCAACAGGATGTGGGCCATATGCTTCTCTATAAGAAACAGCCTTTCTTAGACGTTTCCCTCTGCCAAGTGCTGCTTCTTCCTCACTTTGATACTTCTCCCACCTGCACATAAAGTACCATTTCAGGCCAATCATTTGGTTCTGAAGTGTTAATAATGAAAGACATTTAACGTCTCACCATTATGCAAAGACATGCAGAATTGATATGTATTATCAGAATTCCACAGAATTGCATGACTCCAGAGATATTCCCAGTCAAAGAATATATCTAAGTACGAAGTATCTCAAGTTCATTGATTGAATGTTAAAGCATTCACACCTTACACGCAGTAGCCTGTCCCATTCATTTTCTTCAGTGGCATTCACTATATCATCATCTTTCCTCTCTGAGCTCTGTGCACCCGTGTCATCAGTCACCAGTGCAGGTGATTCAGCTCCGCCTAGTTCTTCGGCTGCTTCTTCATTCCATTCCACAGGCTGCTTATAAAGAAAGAGATATATAAACCATAACATTGTAAACAATTACTTGAAATTTTGATTAAGAAAAAAGAACTATGAAAGGAATCCCACTGTAAGTATCCTTCTCTTAGTGATAAAGCAACCACAAGCAATCTTCAGATCATTAAAATATTGAAAACTGTAAGATCCTTTGCAAACAATTTGACAAGCAAGCATCTCCTGTTCCTGCCTGTAAGTTTGACGCATTCTATCACATTAATCTCTATTTTAATCGATTCATACTATGCTACTATTATTTCCAAAAAGCAATCCCTGCTTTCATGTTAGAGTTGTCAAATGCAGAAACATTCAACAATAACTCGTAGCAGTATATCTATAAGCAAGACACCTCACCTTTACCGAGCCAAGCATATCATTCTCCAAATCTGTATCAGCTCCATCACTGGATCCTAGTTGAAGGTTCGACCGATCAAGTAACTTCATAATCGCATTCTCATCCCACGAGATCTTCCCAGTACCATCAGTACATTTGTCCTGGTAAACATCTCCCAGGCCACCACCCTTTTTTCGGTTCTTGCATTCTAAATCTATTATGACGTCCACTTTGCCATTACTTTCACATGTATCTTTCTTACTCTCACTTGGAGAATCATTGAAGAGTTCTTCAGTCCCCCAGCGTAGAATATCTTCAACTTCCTTTTGTGATCCAGACTTGTTTACAAAAAGCTGATCCAGCATCAATTTCTTTTTTGCCAGCTGTAGAATGCGCTCTTCCACACTGGCTCTCACAACAAGCCTATAAACCAATAGGCGCTTTGATTGTCCAATTCGATGAGCTCTGTTCATAGCTTGGATATCAGCATGAGGGTTGAAATCAGAATCATAGATAATGACAGTATCAGCTGTTGCTAAATTGATACCAAGACCACAGGAGCGTGTGGATAGCAGAAAAACAAACCGACTCTTGTCTTGGTTGAAACGGGCTATGGCTGTCTGGCGATCAGCTACTGAAACAGAACCATCCACTCTTTCAAATGTTTTAGGGCCGAACTCTACATTCAGGTAATCTTCCAGAATGTCAAGAAGCTTTGTCATCTGTGAGAATATTAGAACTCGATGTCCTTCTTTGCGTAGCACCTTAAGCATGGAATGCAACAGAGTCAACTTAGCTGAAGCTTTTATCCTCATCTCATGAAGAAACTCCACTGATCCAGATTCTGGCTCAGTGCCTGGTATGAGATATGGGTGATTGCACACCTTTCTCAACTGCATCACAATGTTAAGCATTGACTGCTGAGCCACCCCCTTTCCAATATTTCGTAGTATCTGATAGTTCTTAGTTAGCATTGCACGATAATATTCAGCCTGGATTGAAGATAACTCAACTGGTACCATCCTCTCTGTCTTTGGTGGAATATTTTGCATCGCATCTTTTTTCAGCCGTCGAAGCATATGGGGAGCAACAAGTTTCTTCAGTTCCTCTACTTTCTGAGCAGTTGTCAGATCATGGAACTTTTCTTCAAACGAAGATAAAGAAGGAAATGATGATGGTTGCAAGAAGTTGAGAAGATTATACATCTCACCAATGTTATTCTGAAGAGGGGTGCCTGTCAAAAGCACACGGTGCTGGAAGGAGAATGTATTGAGCAAGCTAAACAGCTTACTTTCTGAATTCTTTAGGCGATGCCCTTCGTCGACAAGAAGAACTTCCCATGGAATTCCCCGTAAATGAGATGCATCAGCAAGAACCATTTCATAAGTAGTTAAAAGAACATTGAACTTATAGAATTTTGTTCTCTTGTTTGCCCCAATAGAATCCTTGGAATGCCACTCGTATTCACGAATTATAGCCCTTGCTTTTGCCCCTCCATGGTACTCCACAACATTAAGGAACGGGGCCCAAAGAGAAAACTCAGAAAGCCAGTTTGGCATTGTTGATAGTGGAACCAAAACTAAACAAGGCCTTGCCACTTTGAATTCAAAATAAAGTGATGAAAGAAATGCACAAGCAGACACAGTTTTCCCGAGCCCCATTTCATCGGCAAGGATCACATTTTTTGATTTATACCAGCATTTACGTAACCAATTCAGGGCCTCAAGTTGATGAGGAAACAAGGAACCTCCTTTGAGCTCTGCAGGTTGTTCAGTAAGGGTAACAATCTCATTTTGCTGACCATCACCCCGATCTCTTCGCGTAAGATCCTTGGCAACATCCCTTTCCAGTCTTTTCTGCTCAAACTGCTCAAAAAGATCTATTAAATGGGATGACTTCTCAAGAACAGGCTCCTCACAGCTTTCCCACGTGCATTCATCATAAGCAAGTCCTGTCCATTTTACATAAGCTTCACGTTTACCTTCTTTTGAAACACGCAGACCGATTATCCGCTGGGGCTGTTTCCACCTGTCCTCACAGATATTTATAACAGCTGTTCCATACTTTGATTTATAATTCTCTAGCTTTCGTTTAGCAAGATTTTTCAGGTCCATTTCAGAAATCCAACTATTATGAATATGAGATTTTCCCACCCATTTAACCAGAAACTCAAATGATACAGTTTCTCCACTATGACAAGAAGTTTTCCCTGTGATAGACTCCTCAACATTTTCCTCAGATATCATGCCCTTTTCTCCGATGTCCTGATGTGCTTCTTCAAGAACTTCTTTCTCACCAGAGACAGGTGTTTCAATAGCTTTTTTTACTTCATTCTCCTCATGTATAACCAGGGTAAAGTCCGCATTCTCCTCTGGAAGCATTTTTATTTTCCCCTCCCCCAAATTCCCAAAAACTACAGCAGATTCATCCATACCGTTATCCTCCATAGGTGAATCCCTGTTATCTACCTTCACCGGATTCACCCATTTTCTCACTGTACATGCTTCATCTGAGGAACATTTACCTGTATCAGAAGAAAGATCTGTTCTATTCTCAGCAATTTTCGGGTCTACTTTAGTATTTTGTGTAGAGCTTTCCTCTGGTTGCCCATCCTGGTTTTCACTGCCTTTTAAATTATCAGAATGCAAATCATCTGAAAGAGCACTGTATGAAGAGATCATATTCTGACCTCGGATCCGGCATCCCAGAACTCGATCAACCTGTAGGTAAAAAAACAGAGAAGCCAAATAGCATTGCAAAGCAATGAGCAACACATAAGTCAACTGAAACAGACAAGCACAATAACCCAAGGTATTCTGAAAGAACACCAGGAAATTTCAAATGGCAACAACTGGAATAACCAGCACCTGCATATTTCCAGCAGGAAGAGAGTTTTTGTCATCCACAGAACTCAAGGGTTTATCTGTGTTGCATGATGCCCGATTTTCCTCATTGGGAAGCTTCTGCATGATTAACACATTTAATTAAATAAGTGGAAAGGATAAATAAAAGTCGGCCCAAGAACAAAAGCATATAGAAGACTGCCATCAATAGGATTACTCTTTCTAACATTTGGCCTGTTATATATATCAACCCAACGGATCACCACATGATCTTCCTTTAAAAGTCTTTGAAGAATAAGCCATCAAAACATAGCCTTGACAGGTTAGCTACTTCCATAAATGCAAGCAATATTTACAATCTCATCCAATGGAACAGAAACATGGTTAAGATATTCACCAGAATTGCCTTTCAGATTCCAGGGAATTACATAGTAAATTTACTCTCACTTCCATGGAATAACAAATGGAAGAAAAAACAGCCCATTGATGAACAGGAAAAATTAACTATTGGGTTCAGACAGACAAATTAAAGATTAATCAGATGGAATCAAATGTTATGAAGAACTAAATGTCACAGTGCTTCGATCCAGAAATAGTAAAAGTTAATGACAGTAATAACAAAGATTCTTTCAATTAATAATGAAGATGTTCAACCATAAGCACCGATTAATGAAGAAACAAACAAGAAATAATGCTTGAACCATATCTACTTAACAATTTCTGAAAACATTTGATATTGCTACGGCAGACACTCCAGAGGTTGTAAGGAACTATGGAAGATGTGGATATCAGATGATATTCTGTGAATCATAAAAAGTATTACGAAATATTACCTCAGCATTCCCCAGCGTATCCATGCTAGATAGATCTTTGGACAAAGACTTCAAAGCCACACGGTTTATGTTTTTCTTTTTTTTGGATGATTTACTAGATCTGGTATTTAGAGCACCCATTTTGGACAAGCTTTTCTTGCAAACACTAGCAGTTCGCTTTCCCTTATCAGTCTTGCACTTCTTGAGACTGCCCCCATTATTGCTTTGATGCTTTCGCTTTTCCCCTTTGCCCTTTCTATTCACCACTGAAACATCGTTCTTGTTTTCTGCTATCTCGTTATAAGTCAAGTCCAGCTTCTCCTCAGATGCTTCATCATTCCTCACTGGATTGTCAAGTTTAGATTCAGAAGGATCTTCATCAGCACCCGACAATGATTTTGCCTCTAAATGTCGATCTGCAGGGTTTACATCAGCTTTTCTTAGATCATCTTCTCTAAGACAGAATGAACCTGATCTGTCATCCATGGACGTATAATCGAGTTCAGCAGCAGAACACTCATTCATCCGGGAAGGATCAATTTCCTTTTCCATGGATTTGCTTTCCTCGGCCAAAACAGACTTTTCTTTTGTTGAAGATTGTTCTCCAGAAATGACGGAACTGCAAATAGTTGGGAATGCTTTCTCACACACAGGCGACTTTGATCCTGTTTGTGAATTTTTTTTGATGGTTTTGGTCCTCGCTCGCTTTGCAATGGCGTCTATCCGATTAATGGGCTTGAGTGCATCATTTTTCTCAGAGCATTTTGGGCATAGCCACTTCCCATTTGGAATTTTCTAAAGAAGAAAATATAAGGAGTAAAATAATTTCCCAAATTGGCTATTGAAAATCCACCACTTATAACAGCACTAAGTCATTTACCTTAAGAGGGGGTTTGAGGCACTCAATATGATAAGTCCGAGGACAACTATCACAGCAAAGCAAATCGCCACCAAGGTCGCAAATCACACATTCATAGTAATACTGGAACAGAGAAGAAGAAATACCATTTATCAAATACAAAAATGACATCCTGAAATACTGTGTCACAATGACAAGCACCTTCAGAACGATACCAGTAAGGAAAATACTAAAAGGGAAATGTAAAATTACCCCATCATTTCCTTTCTTTTTTGATGAGGATCGTTCAGGATTTGCTTCAGCTCTCAGTAGGCGTTTGGTTGATTTAGCTGGAGAAGCATATCTCGGGGATTCTAGGGTCACTGAATTATCTTCGTTGCTATTAGATAAATCTGGTCCGCACGAAAGTTTTCTGCGTTTCCGTTTCATAACCCAATCTCTATTAATCATTTCACTGCTTGGTGAACAGCTTGCTTTCATTTTTAATCTCTATTTTCATATTATCTGCCCCCAATTGAGCAACAAATAGATCTTCGTGTACAAATCGATTGGAAAGTCTATAAAAGGTGGCCTCACCCCAAGAATGCCGCAGTAGAAAGCCCCTATTGATCAAAGGAGATGTTAATAAAAAAAAGCCCAGTATTGAGGGTACACAATCTTTCGATTTTTCGCATTTACAGCGTTCTGGTCTACTTTTCCGTAATGGCTATACCAAACCAATTACCAGAAAAAAGCATATAAACTAAAAGAAGCTAAAGAATTAGATGGCATCCCCAGCAGACAGAATGATTACTACGTCAATGCGCAAATGCATCAAATCAAAAGACAAGTTCTCAAAATTCAAAGTACAACAGCAATCCGTTAGCAATTAGAATCTTAATATCAAGAGAGGATGAGATAGCAGCGAAGTAAACAAACCAAATTTCAGAGAATTGCTGAAGAAAAATGTTAGAGGCCAGACTTTAGTTGTATATCGTAGTTTCAAAACCACAATAACAGTTCCATTATTTTATTTAGTTGATCTAATTACGTACCACATATACTGCATACGAAACAGCAATACAACAAACACAGTTCCATTGGCATGGATACTACAAGAAATACTGCATGCTAACATCTTAAAGACACACATTAGCCCGTTTATTCAACCGAAAGAGTTCTGCTTACGAATTCAGAGAGCTGGAGAAACTAAAATGCTTGCAAGTCAAACCACAACAGGTGCACTTATTTAACCAACCACCCATGACAGAACTCTTCTATCGCAACCCCATTGAACGTGAATTGATATAACTGGAATTCGTGTTAACCAGGATCATCAGTAATGAGATACTATCACACTCAAATTGAAACTGTTACCAGTCTAACGCCAATCAAAGAACCATAAGACGAGCTGAAATCAAGTAACATGACACAATGAGAATTCAAGCATCCATGTGCATTTTATATCACACAATGGCTCTAGCTTAAAGCTCGGACCGAAGAACCCAATTCCCATATCATTAAACCACAAAACCAATTTCAAGTACTCAGCCTAATAAATCATAAACACAGTTACAGTGTCACTCCTCGATCAAACAACATTAACACCACAAAAGACTCAAACTCACCACAACGAATTTCGGGAACATAATATCAAAATCAGCACGGCTAAGAGAATCAGCAAGTACCCAGATGCAGAAACAGCTTACCAATCTCGAATCGAAAATAACTAAGAGCAGTCCGATTGAAAAGAAGGGGGGAAGTCGGAGACGTGAGCTAGGGATTGAGCCCGGAGAGCGATTCTAGGGCACAAGCAGAGGGAGAGAGACGAGAGATAGAAAGAGAGGGACGCGACACGCGAAACGATAAATAAATAAAGAGAGAGAAAGTCTTTGTAGAGAGAGAGAGGAGCATACGATACGGATTCGCCGGGGTCATAGGGGAACGGGCTCTGACATGGCACACCCCATGAGAGAGATAGAGAGAGAACCGGAAGAGAGGGAACGGAGAGCGACCCAACCACTCCCAACATGCCACGTGTCGCTGTCAGGAACCAAAACCCCCCACCGATTTTTCTTTCCTTCTGTGCTTTTTCTGTCCTCTTTCTTTCTCGAACCAAACACGCAGAAGGAAGAGAGAGCCATGGCGGGAGATCTTGTCTTGGGACGGTGTGGTTCTTGATGAAGCTTGGGTTTTGGTTCTTTCTCTGGAATTATTCCGAACGTTGGGTTCCAATTCTGCAGTTTAGTTTTCTACTTTAATCTCTGTCTGCTTCTTTTTTTTTTGTTAAAATCTTTTAGATTTTGTTGCTTCTTCCAGTAATTTATTACATGCAAAAGTAGATATCCATTGCAAAAGGTATAATCAAATGTTTATTTATGTCAAAATATTATTTATTATTACGTGGCAGTCTAATATTATTTTTTAACTATGTTACTAAATAATTTAGTATAATATTTTCAAAAGAATTAAATATTAACAAAGATGTTAAATAAAAATATGATCCACAGATTGATCCAATTCCAAATGGGTTTGTCTCTAAATTTTTTTAGAACCGTTGGAAATCGGATCTATTGCCAGGATTATTTTTTATCCCGCAGATATTTGGATCAATTTGCGAGCAATATAAAACAAACAATTTTAAGGATAAGGATATTGTCTTTGTTGACCGGTTTCATCGTTTTCATCTTTGTCTTGATCGTCTTTGTTGATTTGTTTCGTTGTCTACGTCTTTAACTCCGTCGATTTGCTTTGTTGTCTTCATCTTTGTCTCCGTCGATTTGCTTCGTCGTCTTCGTCAATATGAATATCTCTTTACTATCAATCCCTTTACTCTTGAAATTTTCTCTTTCCTTCATTTTAGGTATTTGCTACTCGCGATTACTATTTCTTGGTTTTGTAAGCTACTTCGAGATAGAGGGCAAAAGATTTCAGCGATGGAAAAAGATGTTAACATTTGAAGAAGATTCTTATGCATCTTTTTGTTATCAATTTGTCACACTTTGCGTTATTTCCTTTCCTTTGAGAAATGTTGTTGTTGCAGTTGTGACAGCTTCAAAGGCCAGTCTAATCACTTCCAAAGTCTTTTTTACCTCTTTTCTAGCCTTTTCCATTAACTCTCTTTTACAACAAAGCTGGTGAAGGATAATATCATCTAGAATGAGTGTGCTCATGGATCGGTCCAAACCCGTACAAAACCCGATGGGTCGAACTCGTGCCTAGATTTTTAAGTTTGTGAAACTTCAAGTTGGGTTAACCAATACCATTTCTTGTAGGCTCACTACGGGATTAGATTGAACCGTTTGACATCTCTAAATATGAATTTATGCTTTGTCATAAAATTATAAACAACTTTTTCTCCGTCCTTAAATTGAAAATAAAATTTTTGGATCGTCCTCAATCACATATAATACATCTTAACGCTGCAATTGGATTAGTTCTCAAATTAAAAATTCATCTTAACTTTGCAATTTGACAAGATGGTCGAGTATTTAGAAACATGAACCAAAACAAGAAGTAACAAGGGACCAAACTTCATCACAAGATCTCTTAAATCTTTTGTAACACAAGGAAGGTCAATCTGTTGTCTCTTTCATGCCCAATACAGACGTTCAATTAGGGGTGGGCACGGTCGGGTACACGGATACCCGAACCCGAAAGGGTAATGATTTATCAACCCGAACTCGAACCCGTGTATCTGTAGGTACCCGAAACCCGAGACAAGATCTAAATTTTCTTCGTTACCTCTCTTCGTTCTCCTCCTCCTCTGCAGCTGCGCCGTCGATGGACCATTAACCGTGATAACGAGCGAGACGAGACGAAGGAAGCACAAGGTGCTAAGGAGATGTTGGTAAGTGAGAAGATTATTGAAGCTAAGCCACGTTGGCTTTTAGGATCTCTAACTCGAAACGGAGAGAAGACGAACATAGAGACAAGGATGAAGAGAAAGACGAAGGGAGAGAAATACGAACGGAGAAGCATAGACGAAAAGACGAGGGACCAGAGAGCTGTGCTTACCGGTTGTGATGGAGGCGAGCGGCGGTGATGTTAGCAAGAGAAGGAGACGAGTAAGAGGAGTGAAAGAGATAAGAGAGGCGGCGACAGAGAAGCTAAAGATAAAAATGTGAGAAAATAACTTATGGTATTTCTGTAAATATATAAGTTATCGGGTATCGTGTGTATATGTTACAAAGATGAAAATATCTGAATAAACGGTGAATTGAGATTTCATTACCCCGAACTCGAATTTAAATCCATTTTTTGCGGATTCGAGATAGATTCCCTTTGTCGCGATGGAATCGACGCCAATCACAATGGACAAGGAACGAGAAGGAAGGAGGAACTTACCAACAAAGAACCAGTGAGCTTTCTTCGAGGATTGAAAAATAATAATTTTGAAAAATAATAATTTATCAAGTTATTTACAAATAATTGGCTCAAATATCTACGAGCATTGTACATTTGCGACCCTTGAACCCATACGACCCTTGTCCCTCACAACCCTTGGACTCGTGACTGGTACAATAAAAACCCTCTCATCAAGAGTGGCTCCGGTGACGTTAAAGACCATGTCACCTTCGTGATGGAAAAGTACGACATCCTCAATACGAATGTTTTGGTCGTTGTAGAAATATGTTCATCCATCAGTGAATTTGGAGCCATCCAACTTGACCCTTGTACCTCTGCGACCATTGGACCCATGCGAACGGGCAAAAGAGTCACAAGGTCAAGGGTGGAACGGGTAAAAGGTTCACAAGGGACAAATGGTGCGACCCTTGTACCTCTGCGACCATTGGACCCCTGCGACCCTTTACGCTTTATTATTAGAAAATTATTTACAAATAATATGAATAATTTTTTAAAAAATTACAATGTATAAAGTTGAATTATCTATTCCCAAAATTATGTTACAAATAAAATGTTAAAAAAAGAACAATGTACCAAATTACATCTTCCATAATCAACGAGTAAACATTTTTTAGACCCTTGGACTGTGCGACCCTTATCCCCCTCTGACCTTTGTCTCCGTTCGGCCCTTGTACCTCTGCGACCACTTGGACCTCTGCGACCCTTGGACCTCTGCGACCCTTTGTCCCCTACAACCCTTAGACCCTCTGCGACCCTTATTACAATAATAGTAAACACAAAAATATCGATACTAACCATAATACATTCTATTGAATAATAGTAAAAAACGAACCAAATACAAATATGAATTTTGTTGTTAAAATGAGGTTCAAAGCAATCAAAATACAACGGAATTCAATCTATGATGATTATAGGGGCAAGCAGTAGACAAGGTACATCATCAAGAACAGTGTCCAGTTCTACTTTGAGGGTACAACCCACGTTAAAGTCATTATCGTGACAAAACTTTGTCCAACCCCTGGTGATGCTAGCGCCACCGCGTTTCACGGGCCTTAGATGTGCCTCCCAAATCCGTACGTAATTGGTTATCAGATCAACCTTACTTCGTCTTCCGCAAAGACCATTCGACCTTGCAAAATCTGTCGGAAGTGTCTGCGATAATCGAAATAAATTTACAACAACGCCAAACTAATGCATTTACGGTCAGATTTGATGAATCGAATAAATCGATTTGATTTTACTTACCACTGCATCTACGACCAGATTTGAATACGTGACTGGTACCGTGAAAATCCTCTCACCAGAAGAAGATGACCTGCTTCTACGTAATGTTGCATTTTCGGCAAAAAAAGGATGGAAGATGATGAGAGTTAGAGAGAGAGTGTGTGTCGTTATTAGAAAAAAGGAAACTGCTGGAATATGAAAAGACATGACCCTGAAATCGAATCACCGTCAGATGGAATTCGAAATGTTTTTTCAAATTTTCGTGAAAAGTTCGGCGGGAATTTTGGTGAAAATGATAAAATGTCAAAAACCAATCAAAATTGAGGGTGATATGGGTCGCATATATGAGAAATCGATGAATTTATATGTTTATAATGATAAAATACCAAAAAGCAATCAAAATAATACATTTACAACATCAAATTAATTAAATGTCAAATGAGGATCGCATGGGTCGCATGGGTCGCATGGATCGCTTGGTCGTATATATTGATGAATAGATGCGAACTCGACAAATTTACGGGTTTATGATGATAAAATGACAACAAGCAATCAAAACAATACATCTACAATGTCAATCAATGGTTAAAACAGATTAGGAACCATGTGTACCTAGTTGAGTTGTGTATAACCAATGTTTGTGTTTCAAAAGTGATAGTAGTGTTTTAAGAACTCGTCGGATGATTAAACAATACATTTAACATTTTCTTCAAATGTCGATATTATTTATATTATTATCTATATTGATTCTAAATTAGACATTACAACTCAAATATATTTATAATAGCTTGGGTCGCTTGGTCGCATATATGGATGAATAGATGCGAAATTGATGAATTTACTAGTTTATAATGATAAAATGACAAAACCAATCAAAACAATATATTTACAACGTCAAACTAATTAATGCCAAATGAGGGTCGCATGGTCGCATATATTGATGAATAGATGCGAACTCGATGAATTTAAGGGTTTATGATGATAAAATGACAAAAACCAATCAAAACAACACATTTACAACGTCAAACTAATTAATGCCAAATGAGGGTCGCATGGGTCGCATGGTCGCATATATTGATGAATAGATGCGAACTCGACTAATTTACGGGTTTATGATGATAAAATGACAAAAACCAATCAAAACAATACATCTACAATGTAAATCAACGGTTAAAACAGATTATGACCCATGTATTCCTAGTTGAGTTGTGTATAACCAATGCCTATTTTTCAAAAGTGATAGTAGTGTTTTAAGAACTCGACGGATTATTAAACAATACATTTAACATTTTGTTCAAATGTCGAAATTATTTATATTATTAGCTATATTGATTCTAAATTAAACATATACAACTCAAATATATTGATAATGGCATGGGTCGCTTGGTCGCATATAAATCAAAATAATACATTTACAACGTCAATCGAAGACTCTGCACGCATTCTATTTCCACTGGAGAGATAGTTCATTGAGGGTCGTAAGGGTCGATCAAAGATTCTAAACCAAAACAATACATTTACAACATCAATCAAAGACTCTGCACACATTCTATTTCCATTGGAGAGATAGTTCATTAGCCGAGAGTGACCCAAGAGTGATCCAACACCGTCACCTAAGTCATCTCCTGCCATGTACTTCGTATTTCAGTCACATTTGAAGAGTGACCCAACACCGTCACCTAAGTCACCCCTGTAACTCATCAATAACTGCATAGAGCCTGAGTCTGCCGATTACCAAGACCTTGAGTAACACATAGACAGCACGATGCCCTGCATCGACAATGGTGACTACGACACGCAGGTCACAAAGGTAAAAAAGATTTTTCAAAGAAATATGGGTTAGATACGCATACTAAAAGAAGAGACGTAGACATTAACTTATATACATGGGTCGGAAGGATCACATGGGTCGGAAGGGTCATATGGGTCGGAAGACAGGAGTCTGACAGCAAAACGACAAGTCACATGGGTCGGAAGAAAGGATTCTGACTGCAAAACGACAAGTCACATGGATAGGAAGGGTCGCGTGGGTCGGAAGGGTCACATGGGTTGGAAGAAAGGAGTCTGACAGCAAAACGACAAGTCACATGAGTCGCATAGGTCGCATGAGTCATCCATGGGTCATATGTGGTCATATTGGGTCGCATGAGTCGTACAATGGTCATATGTGGTCGCATGAGTCGTACAAGGGTCATATGTGGTCGCATGAGTCCTACATGGGTCATGTGTGGTCGCATGTGGCGCAGACTCCTTCGATAAAGGTCCAACACCTGCATTAAATTTACTTCATTAAACATATGGCGACCAATGCGACCTATGCGACCCATGCGACCAATGCGACCCATGTGACCTATGCGACCTATGCGACCATGCGAACTATGCGACCATGCGACCTCAAATGACCGTACTTACTTGGTGGTACTTAGACAATAGCGACGACCTCTTGGACAGGACCCACTGCTGGAGTATCCTTGGCAGAAACCTCGTCGGCGACGTCATCGACAAGACCCACTAAAGTATCTTTAGTGTGCATCTCTTCGACAGGATCCACTTGAGCATCTGCATAAAATTACTTCATTCATTAGACTCATCGTTCGTTACATTGCCTATGTAACACATGCGACCCATGCGACCCATTCGACTTTAGCGATCCAATGACCCATACGACATATGAAACCCATGCGACCCATGCGACTCTAACGACCCTGCGACTTATGCGACCCTATGACTTATATGTCCCTACGATCGATCCGACTCTTGTGGCCCATGCCGACTCTCGATAAAAATTGACACTCAAATGACCTTTTCACTAAATATTACTTACTTGGTGGAACTCCATGAGGAGCAATGTTTGTCAAATCCTCTTCTAAGCCATCTCCGTTTGGCTCTTTTCTTGACACTGGATTTGGACGTCGAAGGAATTCAAAACCAAAATCACTAACAGTGTTGGAAGATTGGTTTTCGATGATCGCAACTTTCTCGACAGCCTTTGATTTTGGATTAGGCACATGAATCCCGACATCCTTTGGAAGGTCTCTTACGGTGTTGATGATTCTCTTCTCTGACTTCCTTATTTTCCCTATTAATTTCTACTCTAGTGTCAGAGGGACTGCAGCACCAGCATCAACATCATCTTGGACCTCTATTATTTTTTCACTCACACTCTCCTTCCTCTTAGTCCCTTTCCTTCCCCTTTTTTTGATCACCAAGAGCTGCTTTACGTGTCAGCAGTTCTTGCTTACGAATATCCTCCCAACAAATACCCTTCGGATTTCTACGAAGATGTTCCATCCATATCTGAACATCGGGATCGTCACATCCCTCGTAATCCTCCAGATCAGAAAGTAAAGCTTCCTCTTCGTGTTCAACACGAAGAATACTTAGAATGTCCTGAAAAACAAAAAATAACCATTATTACCCTCTATGACCCTTGTTTCCCTTATGACCCTTGTGTAATTGTTACCTTAGATCTCCAATGTGCCTTATCACATCTACATACTTCGGATTAAAATTGGATTTAACCATCTTCTTGCACATTCTTGGGCAGGATCGATGCACATCCACAACCTCAATATACCATCCATTTCCGCCCAAACTAAGGATGGTTTCGAATGGAAGTAATTGAAACACTAAAACAAAATTATTAGAATGCAAAAAGTACGAAAACATTCCAAGTTATTCGAATAATATATACAACTTACCATTAGTGGGATCATGAAACCGCCACAATACCATTTTAATTTCGGTGATTCCCCATTAACGTGCTTGCGATAGATATCTACAATCTTCTCGAATGTGTAACGACTCCATGGAAAGCCTTCACAAAATTCCAAGTCATCAACCATGTCAATTAGATCATGGCTGATAGAGTTTTCTGCTGAAGGCTTGTGAGCCATAACTTGCGCCAATAACATCAAAGTTGC
>CM071866.1:42153445-42180468 GCA_036759665.1 Gynandropsis gynandra
AAAAAGTACGAAAACATTCAAGTTATTCGAATAATATATACAACTTACCATTAGTGGGATCATGAAACCGCCACAATACCATTTTGGTTTCGGTGATTCCCCGCTAACGTGCTTGCGGCAAGTATCCACAATCATCTCGAATGTGTAACGACCCCATGGAAAGCCTTCACAAAATTCCAAGTCATCAACCATGTCAATGAGATCATGGCTGATAGAGTTTTCTGTTGAAGGCTTGTAAACCATAACTTGCGCCAACAACATAAAGTTGCGAACCTCTTCCACGGTCGAAATTCTTCAGCCTGAATGTGACACCCATCATGGACTCCCATCCTATGGGATATGGTCTGCATTTCAATCCGGAATTTAGTGCGTGCTCCACTATAGAGTACCGGATGGGAATGTCGTTTATGACGAAGCACCACTCTGTATTGTCCCGTATAATCACGGATTGATTTAGTAGTACAGACATTTGAACCTTTGTCAATGTGGAGTCACATTGTAAGTGAAATAAATGCGTAAATTGTGACTCGTTCTCGAAGTAATGCAACTCCTGATCATTTAAGATTCCTCTCAGCATCCTTATTGTCTCGTGAGGATAACACTTGGTGGTGATCTTTGGCATTCTGTCCATGTGCTTGAATTCATACACAAATCTCGGCTTTGGCGCCACCTGCAAAATGACCAATTCCGAATACATTATACTTCTACCGACCTAAGCGACCTATGCGACTCAACCGACCCATGCGACTCAACCGACCAGTGCGACCCTCAACCGGCGCGTGCGACCCATGCGACTCAAACCGACCCACGCCCCTCAAACGACCATTGCGACCTAACCGACTCACTGACCTTCACTCACCCGTTTCAAATCAATAAGCTGAGTCGAAGATGGTCATGAAACTATTGCGACCCTTGCTACTCAACCGACTCACGGAGTCGAAGATGTTCATGCAACTCCTACGACCTTTGCTACCTAACCGACTCACTAACACTGACACTCACCCATTTCAAATCAATAAACCATTTTGTGACTCGAAAGCTTGCAAAACCCTAGAAATCGAACTACTTACACTTATTGACGCCATCGAAGATTGACTCGTGCTCTCTTCGCCAGTGATGCTGCTGATTCTAGCCATTTTCCTTCTCGCCAACTTCAAATCGTTCCCTCTCAAGTTCGACATCACTTATTTCTTTTTTGCTATCAACTTTTAAACAGGTTTCACGGCGAAATACTGTTCGGCTTTCTCGTTTTCGGCAGTTTCTCACGTCGAAAAACTGCCGAACTTCCATTTTCCCACGTTCGAACATTAAAGGCAAATTTGTCTTTTATTCAGTTTTTATTTTTCGGATTTAATAATTATTTTGGAGAAATGTATTTTTGAAGTGATTTAGCCTATGAAGATATTTCTGATATTCCGCCAATCAAATCATATATATATAAAAGGGAGGATTTTTCCTCCCTTTTCACACCTGAACTATTTTCGTTTTGACTGTTCGCCTCCTCCTTTTTTGAACTTCCGTTCCTACCCACACCGGTAACCATTTTCATCCCTCTGCCTGTCTCTTCCCTTCCCTCGCTTCTTCTTCGCGCCCCCTCCCCTTTCTGAACTGCCCGTTCATTCGCTTCTTCGTTCTCTATTCACTCGCTGCTTTCCACGTACCTCTTCGTCTTCCTCCCTGCTCGTGGAGAACAAGCGGACGGCCGTCTGCTGCTGGAGAGAAAGTATAGAACGAAGAAGCAAAGGAACGGGCAGTTGAGAAAGGGGAGTATCGAACGGCCGTGCGTCTGCTGCTGGAGAGGGAGCCGCTTTTTTATTTCAGAATTTTGATTTCGTGGCCAATTTTGCATTTCAGAAATTTTGCCTTATTTCGGGTTCATTCCGAACAAGATTTGATTGCCTTATTTCAGGTGTGGATTTCAGATTTTTGGGGCTACGTTGTAAGCTTGATAATAGATACGATCTCTAGGGTTTTGGTTTTCGATGCTTTGCTTTGGCTTCGGGATTTGGGAGTTCGGGGTCGTTTGAAACTGGGAAGAAAGGGGAGTATAAAATGAAGGAGCGAAGGACCGGGCATTTCAGAAAGGGGAGTATAGAACGGCCTTGCTTTTGCTGCTGGAGAGGGAGTTGATTTTGATTTCAGAATCCGGCGAAACAAAAGGGAGCAGCGGGGCAGCGTTCTGATTTCCCGGTTGGTGAGGCGTCGACGAGCGACAGCCCTACTCAGGGAGAGTAGGGGAGCGCAGGTAAGTTCTCCATCCCAGTTTAAACCCAGTCTTTCGATTTCTTTCGATCAAGCGCTTTGAACCAACCGAAGAAGATGCAAGACGGGGGAGAAGCGAAGCAGACGAATCCCTTTCGATCAGCACGCTATGAACCAAACAAAGAAGATGCGCAGACGGTGCGCTTTGAACCAAACAAAGAGGATGCGGAGACGGGGGAGTAGCGAAGCGCCTGAGAAGCAGACGAATTCCTTTCGATCACCGCGCTTTGAACCAAACGAAGAAGATGCGGCGACGGGGGAGAAGCGAAGCGCCTGAGAAGCAGACGCGCCCAGCTCTTGATTTCGATAAATCGGCGTCTCTGACGCCGCACTTGAAGGCAAGCGAAGAAGAAACGGAGACGGATAAACGCGTAACGACTGAGGAGCAGCCACAGCCAGCTCTTGATTTGGATAAATCGACATCTTCACCGACGCGCTTAGAGGGAAGCGAAGATGAAGCGGAGGCGGGCGCAAACCACAACGCTGGAGGCAATCGAATTACGATGTTGGAATCTGATTCAAGTTCTAAATTGGAATCGAAGTTTGCAGGTTTCTTCTGGAATGAGCCCTGAATTTATTCTTTATGGATATACACTAATTGGTAAAGCTAAGATTCGTTTGGTAGCTGGGTTTGGGTCTCGTGTCGGTTTCAGTGTCGGTTCCAGGTTTGTTTTGCCTCTGAAATCTACGACCTTGAAAACTTTTTCTTCCATATATCCATCAATCATGTTTATCCCTTCTTTTCAATGCTCTTATGTCTGATTTTGTAATGGCTCACAGTAGAGAGAAAAGAAGAGGTCGAGGAGGCGAAGGAATTTATCGATGACAGACCTTCGATTGGGGTTTATGCAATACCTTTGCCAACATGGATTGCTACGATTTAGGGTTTCAAGGACAGATCCTCCTGTGAAGGTAACCACATCGTTTTGAACTTTAACAATCTAGCCTGTGTTGAAGTTTTCTAGGTTGTTCTCTGTTTTCCACTTTTTATATCAACGGAGTCTATACAATGGAAATTATAACCCGTTTGGTTATTTGTTTGCAAGCGTTAATCATTTGGTAGCTAGATTCGGTTCTGGTGTCGGTTTCGGTGTCGGTTCCAGCTTTGTTTTGTCTCTGAAATCTACGACTTAGAAAACTTTTTCTTCCACTTATCCGTCAGTTACGTTTATCCGTTCTTTTCGATTTTCTGATGTCTGGTTTTCTAATGGATCACAGTAGAGAGAGATAGAAGAGGTCGAGACGAAGGAATTTCCGAATGACAGACTTTCAATTGGAGTTTATGCAATACCTTTGCCAATGATGGATTTCTAGATCACTCAACTGATTGTAGAGTTGTTAAGCTGCTTTCTGGTTAGGTTATCGCCTTATGTGGTAAGTTTATATCAAGCTTTTATTGGAATTTAACGCCACCATTGCTCTCTAGGTTTCGAACTGAAATATTTACATTTTCTCAGTGGCTTTTACATAGTCTTAGCTTCAATTTATTGATAATTTTTCAAATTCTGAATCAACCTGTTCTAAGAAAGGAAGTCATGGCTTTTGGCTGCATTCAATTTGTTGGGAAATACATGTGGTCACAGTTTTGACTTGTGAAACTATATGTTAAGAATGAAGTTATAAGGAAACTACTGCTTCAATCCATGAACATGGTTAATCTTGGACACTATTGTACGGCAGGTTTCGAGACTCAACGGCAGGTAAGATGTATAGGCCTTCAGGAAGATACGGTGACAGATTCGATTATGACAGCCGATATGGGAGTAGGGATGAAGAGCGTAGTCGTTATGGAAGAGAAAGGGAATATGGCTACAAGGATGATGATAGATATAACCGTGATGGAGATCATTACTCTAGAGATTCCGAAGATCGGTATGGATTAGATGGATACAGGAATGATGATAACCGTGAAAGGAGCAGAAGTGTTGATTACCAAGATGGATCAAGAAGTAGAAGTTCTGACAGAGACCGAACCTTTGAGGATTATGGACATTCTTCATCGCGGTAATTTTTTTCAAATCTGAACTATATGTATAGCCTTTTGCCTTAGAACTCAAGAATAAAAGAGCTGATATTTCAAAAAAGATCAATTATATTCCGATGGAGTTTTTTTTCTTTGAAGAAGAGGTTAAATTGCCTATGGAAAATACTTAACCTAAGAATTTTCTGAACCTCATTGAACCTGGCCATCTATTTAATTGTTATGGTGCTAGAATATAAATTAATTCATCCCTTATTGTCTTATAGGAGCAGCGAAGCCAGAGCTGATGATCATTCTCAGGATGGGAGGTAAACTCTCAAATTGCTTGTATATGACTGTGTTCCCAACAACACCCTCCATTACCATCTCCACGTTATGATAATTGCTCTCATGATTTAACTTTTCGTTGCGAGAAATTGTATAAACTTCAATCTGTGTCCTTTATTCAGTTGACGGAAGGCCAGTAATGGCTTAGGCAACTCGGTTTTCTTCCTCTGCATTCTTATCTTAATGGTTTGTTGCGCTTGGCATATCTGATGTGTTCATTTTCTATGATCAATTGCATGTATGGTTCATCATTGGTTTACTTCTCGACCATATTACTTGGCGATTTTAAATTTTGATTGTACTTGGATCTCCACTTTACATTCTTTTTTGCCCCGTTTGGATTGCAAGCTTTTGTGTTGCTAGGACTCTTTATGATATCCTGTTCAGATGATGTATGATCTGTAGGCAGTGACAGTGCTTAGAAGATTCATAGAAAAGCAGAGTGCACCTGGCTCTTCTGTTTTGAACATCTACCGATATTCAGAAAGTCTTTGGTCAAACTGTCAGAGACATGTAAGTTGTGTGAATTAGAACATCCAGTCGTTAACTGCAATTCATCTAAGTGAGTCTATGCATATATCGTTTATTTGTCACTAAATTTGTCCATATGTTTTGTTTGAATAGAATCCTCCAGTAAAAGAAGGGTTAACAAGAAAGTGCTCAAGGTTCCCTGAATAGAACAAAAGGTATAGCGAGCTGTTTATTTCTTTTACTAAATTTTATACAATCCTGGAGTGGCATTTGTCCCTGGTTGATTATAGTTCTCTGGAAGTGATTGAGTTAATTCTTTACCTCTCATAAGCTGATTGAATTAATTCTTCCCCTTCAGGTTCTGGATACTACAAGCAATGAGCCATGGAGTCCACATGGATCACATCTTGCTGATATTGCGCAAGCCTCAAGAAATTAGTAAGCTCAAATTTCTATTTGTTTTTATATTTTTGGGTTGGGCGCACTATATTATGAAGTTGTAATATGATTGTTTCCCTGCAGTCATGAGTACCAGATGATCATGGGGATCATATGGGAACGTCTCAGTGACAGTGGAAAAATTGGCGGCATGTTTATAAGGTCAACAATAAATTTCTTGCTGCATTTTGTACTTTTCATTCTGCTTTAACAGTGAATGAGCCATTCTTATTGGTTTATCTTCCCCGCTCACTTCAGGCTTTGACAGTCTTGGAATACATGGTCAGCCATGGGTCAGCACGCGTCATAGATGAGATCGAGAGCACGCATATCAAATATCGGTAATGCCTATTCATAGTAACACATTTTGGAAATGGTCATCAAAAAGAGAAACATTAGTTGTATTTCTCTTTACTGTTTGGCAGACCTTGGTCGATTTTCAATATATTGATTCCAGTGGTAAGGATCAAGGTAGCAATGTTAGAAAGAAGTCACAGAGCCTTATGGCCATGGTAAATGAGAAAGAAAGGATAACGGAGGTCAGAGAGAAGGTAGTTGCCAAAGGGGCAAGTAAGTTTAATATGCATGTAATCTTTTAATCATTTCCTTACTGTAATCTTTTAACCATCTCCTTTCTGGCTTGGCCATTTCTTTGATTTCTGCTAGCTTTATATCAAGCTTTTATTGGAATTTTATGCCACCATTGCTCTCTAGGTTTCGAACTGAAGTATTTACCTTTTCTCAGTGGCCTTTACATAGTCTTAGCTTCAATTTATTGATAATTTTTCAAATTCTGAATCAACCTGTTCTAAGAAAGGAAGGTATGGCTTTTGGCTGCATTCAGTTTGTTGGAAATACATGTGGTCACAGTTTTGACTTGTGAAACTATATGTTAAGGATAAAGTTATAAGGAAACTACTGCTTCAATCCATGAACATGGTTAATCTTGGACACTATTGTAAGGCAGGTTTCGAGACCCAACGACAGGTAAGATGTATAGGACTTCAGGAGGATATGGTGATAGATTCGATTATGACAGCCGATATGGGAGTAGGGATGAAGAGCGTAGTCGTTATGGAAGAGAAAGGGAATATGGCTACAGTTATGATGATAGATATAACCGTGATGGCGATCGTTATTCTAGAGATTCCGAAGATCGGTATGGAATAGATGGATACAGGAATGATGATAACCGTGAAAGGAGCAGAAGTGTTGATTACCAAGATGGATCAAGAAGTAGAAGTTCTGACAGAGACTGAACCTTTGAGGATTATGGACATTCTTCATCGTGGTAATTTTTTTCAAATCTGAACTATATGTATCGCCTTTTGCCTTGAACTCAAGAATAAAAGAGCTGATATTTCAAAAAAGATCAATTATATTCCGATGGAGTTTTTTTTTCTTTTAAGAATAGGTTAAATATCCTATGGAAAATACTTAACCTAAGAATTTTCTGGACCTCATTGAACTTGGCCATCTATTTAATTGTTATGGTGCTAGAATATAAATTGATTCATCCCTTAATGTCTTATAGGGCAGTGGCACCAGAGCCGATGATCATTCTCAGGATGGGAGGTAAACTCTAAGATTATGCTGACATTGTTTAGGCCTTTATGGATTAAATTAAATTTTGTGTATGAAATGTGATCGTATTTCGTTTTCTTGGGGTTCCGATAGCAGGCAACTTGAGAGGAAGTTCTCTAAACAAAATATTGGTGCCCCATTTTAAATTAAAAGCCACATGTTTTTTGTTCTGGTGTTAGGATTTGTTGTCGAAATGTGATGTTGGTAGATTAGGTATTCGCTACTTGATACCATGTATCGAGGGTATTAAAGGATTTTGTATGGAAACTGTGTTGAAAAACTTCTTTCTATGTAACCTAACTATCTTCGTATTGTCGTGTATTCATCGAGTATGTTATTAAGCACTATGATTAGAATGCAACAAATGTCGATGACGAAGGTGGATTTGCACAAAACAATCAGGTAAAGGCTTAACTTTTATCCATATGAAACTGCAGATTCCATCTCACTTTACGTATGCAATCGCCTTTTGTCTGGTTCTGATAAATAAGGCGTGACTTCAATTGCTCAAAAGTGCCCTCTACAAGGTTGGCTACACATTAAAGGTCACTGTTTTTCTATAACCTTGATGATTAAGTTTATTGGACATTATTCACATGTCTTTCTACATTATAGGTACAATATTTTTATTGTTATGTTGGTTACTTATGTAGGGGTCACTCACATCTTTCCACGGGTTAATATGAAGATTCAGAGGGGATAAGTTCTACGATACCTCATCCTACTCATATGATGATTAAAAATGTGATCAGGATGAAGACGAAAAGGTACGAAGATTGAACATTGACCTATTTGTATGTCATTTCCATGTGATTGTTGCTCATTTTTTCCTTAATTGATGAAGTTTTAAATTTCGACTCTCCACTTTCAATATTTATACTCATAATATCTGCAATACAAGATTGGTTTTGTTTGGAGTCATTCCTCTTTTTGTATCATGGATATACTCATAATATCTGCACGCTATGGTGAAATTGGTAGACACGCTGCTCTTAGGAAGCAGTGCTAGAGCATCTCGGTTCGAGTCCGAGTAGCGGCATAAGATTTTTTAAATTTAAAAGAGATATTATAAGTTTTATAAAAAATGAAATTCGCGATTTTCATTTCATATAATCAGGTAAACCCTACTTACTATTAATTTTTTAAATTTACTATTAATTTTTTAAATATTTTTTTTATGATTTTTTATATTTTAGAGCATAAATGTTAATATTTTAGTCTCGTATGACTAATGATAGTTTGGAAGAGTTTATATGATGTTCTTTCATGTCTGTTTTGTTTTCCAAACCTACATTTTCATTTCACTACTTAGTAGATGGTGAATCGTATTAAGGAGAAAGTAAGACAAATTCTTCGTCATTAGTGCGTTGGCTTCATAGGGGTAGTAGTTCTAGATATCAAGGAGCTTAAATGGCCAGTTTTTTGGAAAACCATAAGGAATTTTTGAAAAGAAACTAATGTTCTATATTTTATACAATCTATCTCCTTCGTGATTGGTGCTGAAATTTGTTATATAGAGGTCTTAATCTCCATCTGGTATTTTCAATTTCAATGACTTTCTTTTGGACATTAGGTATTATGGCAATATGTGCATCAAATGGAACGAAAGGGAAACTACTACCAACTTCAAGCCTCATGCCTATCAGATAATTCATTAGATGATTAATAGAGGTACTTTTCTATGCAATTGTTCATTTGAGGGTCGATTTTATATAGTTGTCTCAATATGATGTTGGCGAGAAACTCCAACGATTGAATGTAAAACTCATTTGATTTTAATGTGAGAGTAATGTGGGCTCTTATGAAATGGAAAGAGATTCCATTTCTTATGTTGAAAACAATATTCTTTCAAGTTTTTTAACCCGTAATGCTATTGGGTTTTCTATTGGATTTGGTCGTATGTTGCAAAACTTAATTGAAATACAAATATGTAGTCGGGAAGGTTATATCGCAGTGTAAGTTTACATTATATCTCATAAATCTATTTTTAAAATTTTATTGAAAATAATATCCATTTGTTTGTATTGATTGACACATAAATCAAATTTTATGATAATGTTTGAATTAGTGAAATATGTACAATATTTACGAAAAATACAATTTAATTATATCAAAACCGTGCAGATCTAAAGACAATGTTCAAATTAATGAATTACATATAAAATATAAGATAAATATATTTTAATTATCATAAATCCGCGCGTAACGCGGGTATCATCTAGTATATGATTAATTAAGATCCATAGTAGACTTTGAACAAGTAACCACCCAAAAAACATAAATTAACAAACGAAAGATAGGCAGAGACAAATTGCCGCTGTTCTTCTATATTCTAAGATTTTTTTTAAATTTATTTATTTATTTAATTTATGAAAGTCACCATCTTCCAATTCTGCATCGACTCTGTAATCAGAAACAGTTGAACATAAACCTTGGTCTACATATAAACGATACACAAAGGCAAATCCCGAAACCCACGTAAAAGACTTTTCCTTTCACCTTCACCTTCTTCTCCTTCATTTTCTCGGGAAACAATCAGAAAATCCAGGATCACTAAAACCCATTTGATTATATCCACTTTGGTGGTGTCGCCTGCTATGGTTTGGTCAACGGGAGGATTGTGAGCGCCTTGCTCGCCGCGTTGACCGTCGTCGCGCTCGTCATGGACAACCTCGGACTGTGTAACGCGAGGTTTGTAGTGGAGAAAGGAAGTGTGAGCGTGTTGAATCCGGAGGATATGAGGTCGAAGAAAGACGGAGCAATCGCGAATTTCGGGTTGCCGGATTACGGCGGGTTCTTGATCGGGTCGGTTGTTTACCCGGAATCCGGAACCGATGGTTGTTCTGAGTTTCATAAGACCTTCAAGGCCAAGTTTCCTCGCCCCACCATTCTTCTCCTCGATCGTGGAGGTATGTTTCACAGTTTATTCGAAAAGATTCGAGCTTTTAGACATGTCTGTTTTAGTATATGAATTGGAGTCTCATCTGGTCTGAAGACTTTCCCGTGATGACCAAGTCTGAGAAATTCATTTCGTGTTGGTAGTGTGTTTTGCTTATGAGAATTCTGCGTGGTGAAAAGAGTCTCTTTTTGTGCATGTTTGAACATATACGCTATCTAAAAATCGATTCTTTAGTTGGATAAAGTCTTAACTTGGATTAGGTTTGTGTAGATGATCTGGTTTTTCATTGTGGTTCTTGCTTTATTTGTCATCAGGATGCTACTTTGCCCTAAAGGCATGGAACGCACAGCAAGCCGGAGCTGCAGCTGTGCTAGTCGCTGATAATGTGGAAGAACCGCTGTTAACAATGGATTCTCCTGAGGAGAGCAATGCTGCAGACGAGTTCATCGAGAAGATCACTATTCCATCGGTTCTAATCCAACTTTCGTTTGGAGATAGCATAAAGCAAGGATTAAAGCGAGGTAAAGATGTAGTCTTGAAACTGGACTGAAGAGAATCAGTGCCTCATCCTGACCAGAGAGTAGAATATGAGCTTTGGACGAACAGCAATGACGAGTGTGGAGCACGGTGTGATGAGCAGATGAACTTCATAAAGAATTTCAAGGGTCATGCTCAGATACTCGAGAAGGGTGGCTACACGTTGTTCACGCCTCATTATATCACTTGGTTCTGTCCTTTTCCGTTTATAAACAGCGCACAGTGCAAGTCTCAGTGCATAAACAACGGCAGATACTGTGCCCCAGATCCTGAGCAGGATTTTGCAGAAGGGTACGAAGGAAAAGACGTGGTTTTAGAGAATCTGAAGCAGCTTTGTGTGCATAGAGTCGCTAACGAGAGTAATCGCTCGTGGGTGTGGTGGGATTACGTGACTGATTTCCATGACAAATGTTCCATGAAGGAGAAGAAATATAGCAAAGATTGTGCTGAAAATGTCATGAAATCACTCAGTAAGGCCTCTGTCCTTTTACCTGACAACGCTTTTCATTGTTATCTTCTTTCTTCGCCTAATCAGTTCTCAACGCTGATTTCAGATTTGCCCATTGATAAGATCAAGAAATGTATCGGTGATCCTGAAGCTGACACTGACAACCAAGTTCTAAAAATCGAGCAGGAACGTCAGGTCAGTTAATTTTGCCTCCATGACTGGAGCAAGCAGCATATTATAGACTGAAATAGAAGGATTGTCTTTCTTACGGAAATATGTTAACTTTAGGTTGGCGGAGATGACCGCAGTGACGTTACGATATTGCCAACATTAGTCATCAACGACGGCCATTATCGAGGTTATATAGTGAATGTTGATTCTTTTTTTTTCCAAATCTATCCTTTCTGAGGGAACTTTGAAGCTTTCAACAGCATAATATTTGCTATGAAGATACTGATTTTACGATTAACGCGATGAATGAAGGGAGACTGGAGAGCACTGCTGTTCTGAAGGCAATATGTGCTGGATTCAACGAAACATCAGAGCCTGCAATTTGTTTGAATACAGGTCGAGCTTTCATGGAGTCTCATCTGAATTTGTTGCTCAAATTCCATTTTTCTCACAACAAGTAACACTATTTCCATCTTTCAGATTTGGAGACCGACGAATGCCTTGAGAACAACGGTGGTTGTTGGCAGGATGTGAAATCTAATATAACTGCTTGCAAGGTATGTTTTAAGAAATACCTTTTTGGTCTATTACAACTATTTCTATCCGGCATTGGCCTTACCATATCATATAAATGGATTTATCGATTATTTTGTCATAGGATACATTCAGAGGAAGAGTTTGCGAGTGCCCAGTTGTGAAGGGTGTGCAATATAAAGGCGACGGGTATACTTCATGCACGCGTAAGTTATTTAGATCATTAATATGTTATGATCCCAAAGGGAGGAATGACAGTTGAAGACCAGACTGATTTCCAGTCTTACAACCTCTGTATTGTGTCTGAATCCAGTCTTGTGCTTACTGAATTTGCAGCTTATGGGCCTGCGAGGTGTACTATGAACAATGGTGGTTGCTGGTCAGAGACAAGGAATGGCCTAACTTTCTCCGCTTGCTCAGTTCAGTGGCATTTACTTTATCCTTTTTCATGTTCTTGTTTCAGTTCATAAATGTCTGTGTCTTTTTCTGACCCATTTTTAACAAACCAGGAGTCTGATTCCACTGGTTGCAAATGTCCCCAAGGCTTCCGTGGTGATGGTCATACATGTACAGGTAAGATCTACAATCTGTACAATGTCAAATATGAGTGATTAGTCACACTTGATTTTATCCCGCAGACATTAATGAATGCAAGGAGCGTTCGGCTTGTCCATGTAATGACTGCAAATGCAAGAACAAATGGGGTGGATACAACTGCAAATGCTCCGCCAATCGTCTCTACATGAAAGAAGAAGATACTTGTATCGGTATAAACCCATCTCTAACAATTCCTTCAGATCTTTACAGTTTCATTTTTACCTTCGGTTTACCATATTTTAACCATATTACAGTGAGAGATGGATCCAAAACAGCATGGTGGCTCACACTCCTGATCCTAGCCATCGTTTCAGCAATCGGTTTAGCCGGTTATCTATTCTACAAATACCGGCTCAGGGTACCAATTCATCACATTTACTCTGCATATCTCTTTTGTGACACTTAACATCTAAAATTTTGACTGCTGTCTCTTGTTTTCAACAGTCATATATGGATTCAGAGATCATGTCACAGTACATGCCACTGGAAAGCCACAATTATGCCAAAATTTTGCTTTAAGACCAATGGTCATACCGCGACACTGTTTTCGGATAGTTTTTTCCCGAGCGTTTCATGCTCTTCCAAACTGCATTTCTCATGTAACACATCAAAGAAACAAGAAAAATCGATACTTGAAAAGAATCATGGCCCTTAAAACCTGTTATTCTCTCATCATAATAACATAACATACAATCAAATAAAAAGGGGAAATATAGATGAGTATGAAGATGAGGAAGTCATCTTGATAAGACCAAATTGAAGCAAATTAAATTTTTTTTTCCTGAGTAGGGCACGGACACTACTCAATGAAGTTCAAAACATCATGTTGAAAAACCATGATACTTCTCTCTAACACCTGAATTCTAACACCATACTTCTACTTGTTACGCTTAGCAGCACGTCTTCCTTGACCCTTCTTCGGAGGTCCTTTGCCACGACGCTTCAACATCTCAAGCTTTGACAGACGCCTAACATTACCAGACAAAAGACAAGAATCAAATCAAGCAGCCTACAAATTCAGCTTCCACAAACTTATGAAGTAGCACTGATTACATCTACCATGATTTTCCTCCAAGAAAACTATATTACTCTGTTATCAAGTTCCTTCGCAATCAATTTCTTACAAGAACATAACCTACAAGTACTGGATTGTGCATAGATTTCAAAAACATCTATTCTCCAAGCCCCAGGCATTACTAAACTAAGTTTATGTACCCATTAAAACTTAAAGTTAAACAAAAGAATGGGGCCAAAAACAAGAAAGGTTTAGAAATTACTCTTGTTCTTGTCTAGTCTTGATACTGGGATCAATGCCACTGAAGTCAGTTGGATACCAATCAGCAACCTTCTTACCAATGAGCTTACTCCGCAAGATCTTATGGCCAGATCGCTCCGCCGTAGGGTTAAGCATATGCCCAAAAACCCTTGCCCTAGCCTCAGTCACCCCTTGGATGACTGCTGTAGATAAAAGTTTCTTCAGGCTACCACTAGCCATCTCCCTTGATACATAACATAGTCCAAAAATAAAACCTGGTCAATCTTCAAGACCTAAACAAATGGTGACATAAAAGAAAAGATAATTCACAACAATGAAATGAAGTATCAGTCAGCATTCTCAATTAGGGCACGGGTAGACATATTCCTACCGAACCCGCCAAATGCACCGGGTACCCGAACCCGAATCAACCAAAGATCAAATCCCTAAAATCGATAACTACTCAATTGATAACAGAAGATCAATCCCTAAGACCTAGCCAAGAAATCCACATTAAATCGATAGCAAACGAACTAACATATACGAAAGCCAATTAAACCAAAAGAATCAAACATATAGCGATAGAAAAGAAATTTAATTGAGTGGGAAAAGAGAAGAGAAGAAGGGCGTTGAGAAGCGGCCGCACGAGAAGAGGCGAGAAGCGGCCGCACAAGAAGAGGCGAGAAGCGGCCGCACGAGAAGAGGCGAGAAGAGGCCGCACGAGAAGAGGCGAGAAGCGGTCGCACCAACCACGTGAGATGGAGAAGCAGTCTCCGGGAGGGAGGCGAGCACCAGACGGAGGGAGATGGAAGGAGCGAGCACCAAGGAGGCAAGGCGAGCACCAGGGAGGCGAGCACCAGGGAGGCGACAGGTGAAAGAGAAAGAAGAAGGAAGGGAAGAAATATACCTAATGGCATTTTTGTAAATAACTTCGATATATATGGGCATATTAATATTTTTGTTTATATATGCTCGGTTACCTATCTCAGAAATAAAAAAATCCGAATTCGAACCCCTGGATAATGAGATTTAGGGATGATTAATCCGGATTCGCGTTCTTCGGGTTTTGAAAAATTGGACTCGTATTAGATCCGAATGTTTTCGGTCCGGATCCGATTCGGATTTGGTTTGTTCGGATTCAAAGCATTGGATCCGAAATAATCCGAATTACATTTGGATATTGGGTTTTCGGGTAGTTTGGTTTATTTGGGTTGTTCGGGTTATTCGGATTCGGGTTATTCGGATTCGGGTTATTCGGGTATTATACATAATTTAGGTTATTCGGTTTTAGAATTCTTTGGATAATTCATTTTTTAATATAAAACAAAATAAAAATATCAAATATAACATATATATATATATATAAAGAAACTATATTAATATTTTTTTAGTGTTCATATAATTTTCAAAACAATTAAATTATATTTTTATTTTTTAAATTGGATTGTTTAGGTTGTTCAGGTTCAACCCAAATCCGAATCGGACCGATCCAAATCCGAACAGGTCTGAAATTTGAACCCATATGGGTTCTTAGATAATTCATATTCCAAACGATTCGGATTGTTCGGATCGATCCGATTCGGGGCGATCTGGATAACCCGGATTGACCACCCGTAATGAGATTTCATTACCCGAACCCGCGGGTTCGAATAATTTCTGACGGGTTCGAGACGGATTTCGGATTGGGACGGATTCTTCGGGTAATTTTCCCACCCAATCGTCCCTAAATTTTCTATAATTTCTACATTTCAGACGAATTAGAGACATATTTTTCATTAAAAAATTTGAAGATAATTTTTTGGATTTATCCGAACATCATGAATGAATTTGAAGTATGTCCTTACTTTTGAAAAGAATTAGAGATAAATGATAAATTTGTCTATAATCCGCCCCAAAACTTAAATTATTTAGAAACTGAAAACATCACTTTTTCCAAATATTGCTCATGGCTCATCCTCGCATTCATCACCACTAATCGCTAATGTGGAGTTCATTCACTTTTTCCATGCATATCATGTCTCTAGTACGCTCAAGGACCATCACTCGTTGTTTTCTAACATCCAGACAATGAATCCAAACCACATGTTAAAACACTTTCTGAATCATTGAACGACTCAACATTGACTAGTGCTAATTAGTTTCACAAGGTCGAGACCATCAACACGAATGTAGTCCACACGATAACTATTATTAATGTGGAGAAATAGTTGGTTCTAATCAACAATGTAACATACTCATCACTAGAAGTGTCACCAACACCTACGAAATGAATGATAAAGCTTATTGAGACATGTTGTACACCTCTCTCATGGGTTTGTTACAGGTCATGTTCTTATTGCTCAACCTTATAGATCTTTTTCTTACCCTAACTTGTTCATCCACGACAATTTATAAATGGGATGAGTACGAAATACACACTTAGTGACACTAAGACCAATAAATATACGGATTTTATATCAGAAATTTTCTCACTCTTAGCTAAGTAACATTAAATAAAGATCCCTCATAAACTAAAGACACACAAATAACTCTATATGACTGAGTATCCTAAGTCTAGAACTAGTACCACACTAGGTCATAACTCGCCAAATCCATAAGATTATATTTCAAGCATACACTCGCAAAGTCCTAATAACCACAACCTAGTAAAACTCTCAAAAGATCACACCAACCCTAATCATTAGGTCAATACAGCGTTAGATCGCTTGAAAAGTCCAATATATCCCTAACACAATACGATATTGATAGGTCCACTAACCTAACTCTCAACAAACGTCAATGTCTTATAAGTTTCTCATAACTCCAGCATAGATGATGCTCATATTTCATCAAGGTGTTGTAGGGTTGCTAGCGGAGTAACGAAAACGAATTTTCAACAACCGAAATATAGATCTAGAAATTTTTTAGGAGGGGATCGTGTGGGGTTTCACCAAAACACGAAGAATGATTTTTAGAGTTACCCGTTTTAGCAAATACGGATGAGTGTAGGATGTGAACTCTGAACGTACAAAACCTCTAGAGTATCCACACCGAGATCTGTCTTCATTTTTAACTTTTGATGCGAATCGGATCACGAACGAGGAATTGGTTCTTTCTTCGTTCTTCGTCTCTGTTTGGGGGTTAGGGTTTTGTTTTAGAGAAAAGTGAATTATCATCAGAAAACTATTTTTTGTTTCCTTTTTATAATAATAAACATTTAGATATTTATAAAATAATCTCATGACTATTTAATATTACATTTTGGCACTATACTTTCGATCTTCCACTTGCCTTAATATAATATCTCAAATATTCTATGTACATGTATCTCCATACACATACTTGTCTATACATCTGATGTACAACCCTTAGAGATAAAATAAATTACGATAATATTCATTGGTGCTAGCAAACAAATATAATCACATTCTTCACTAATTCACTTACAATCATAAGCAAAGAGCGAAATACTCGTGAGTGTGTAACCTCATAGGTTCATCACTAAACCGGTAGTTAATTAGTTTTCACTAATTAACTAATCAAGGTTGGCATCTAGCAACACTCCTTAACGAGAGCGTGAAGTAATATCCTTACTCATACGAGTAACAACTTTACTCACAACGAATCATGGTGAAAATGATATTAGTATTTCCTTCCATCTTTATAGTTCCGGATAAATCCTAGACATGGTTTTTACTGTCAAGCCTTAAGGATTATCAACTATATTTCATGTCAATCATAATTGAATGGTGAATGAACTCATAATTTGTTACAGTCGTTACAATAGCTGATAATATAGAGCTCGAACTTATACCAAGAGTTGACGAATCTCATCTTGATCAGTCACTAACTACGTAAACATCTAATTACTCCCAATATCTATCCAGCTAGTATATAAAAATACTATGTGTCTAGAATCAAAGAATAATATATAGAATACCGGTTATTAAGTTGATCTCAAATCTAAGGAAATATTTAACACACCGATCCTCTGGAGAAATTTTATTGACAGATTATTGGTAATTTAACCATTAATTAATCTCCCTTTAGACCAGTTTAGTGATCACATCTAAATGTGCATCACCCACATATAAGATTTAGTAAAACAGATCTATTAATTTCTATCATCATATTCATATAAACCATCACATACATGTTGCTCTTTTCAGGTCACTAAAATCCAGATAGTGATCCGATGAACGAGAACAGTTAAGACTAAGTCTTACCAAAATATTATTCTCTCTATCATAACATCAGGTTTCTAGACTTAATCATTGACTCTATCATACACCTATGACAATCATCAAATGATAAAAATACAATGCCATATAAAATAAAATTATGTAAAAAATAATATATAACTCGTTACTAGTCTCTACAACAATGTCTAATGTTACAACTAGTTCCAGTTCGCCATGTCCCTCAATCCGATCCTCAACTTATGCTTGTCAAACTCATTTGATCGAAGCACATTCGAGAACGGATCTGTTGCATTTTCCTTTCCATTTACTTTCTGGATTTGAACGTTCCCATGCTCAATGATTTCTTGAATAAGATAGTACTTCCTCAGAACATGCTTCGATTTTTTTATGAGATCTTGATTCTTTTTCCTTGGCTATAGCCCTTTGTTATCACACAATAAAGGAACATGTTCCTTTATCGAAGGTACCACACCAAGTTCATTTATAAACTTTCTCATCCAAATCGCTTCTTTAGTTGTCTCACATGCAACTATGTATTATGCTTCAACGATTGAATCGACTACCGTAGCCTGCTTGGAACTTTTCCAAACTGCTCCTCTATTCAGGCAAAACACATAGCCTGAAATTAACCGATTGTCATCCTTGTCTGTCAAGAAACTCACATCAGTAAACCATTCTAACTCCTAGCTAGAACTTCCATGTATCTGGAACTGGTCATTAGTCCTTCTTAAGTACTTAAGGATGGTCTTTACCAACTTCCAGTGTCTCTCACCAGGATCTGTCTGATATCTACTCGCTACACTTAGCGGGTAGGCTACATTAGGCCTAGAATATGTCATGGAATACATGATGGCTCCCACTGCGCTAGCATATGGGATCTCAATCATGTGTTCTCTCTCTTTTCGAGTCTTAGGAAAATCCTCCCTGAACAGAGTAATTCCAGTACCTATCGAAAGATAGCATTTCTTGGAATTTTTTAAATTGTATTGTCTTACGATACTGTCAATGTATTGGGACATGGACACTCCAAACAACCTCTTTGATATATTCCTAGAGATCTTTATTCCTAGAATATAGGTCGTTTCTCCTACATTCTTCACGGAGAACTGATCAGACAACCATGACTTTGTCTTTTACAAGGCTGGTATGTCATTCTCTATGAGTAATATGTCATCTACATATAGTACAAGGAAGACAACCATAGTTCCACTAACTTTCTTATACACACAAGGTTCTTCCTCGCATCTAACAAATTTTCACTCTTCAACTGATTTGTTAAAGCAAATGTTCCAGCTTTGAAAAGCTTGCTTAAGTCTATAGAATGGACCTTTGAAGCTTGCACACTAGGTCACTTTGAGATGGCAATGAGAAACCCTCGGGTTGAGTCATATAGACTTCTTCCTAGAGCTCTTCGTTAAGAAAAGTTGTTTTAACGTCCATTTTTCATATCTCATAGTCATAGTAGACATCTATTACAAGTAGAATCCGAACAGATTTGAACATTGCCACAGAGGAGAACGTTTCTTCATAGTCAATCGCTTCACATTGACTATAACCATTGGCCACTACACGGGCTTTATAGGTCTCTACCTGTCCATCCTTTCCAATCTTGTTCTTGTAACTCATTTACAACTAATTGGTTGGAAATCTCAGAAGAATCAACCAAAGTTCATACTTCGTTGATCTTTATAGATTCCATCTCAGATTCCATGGTTTTCCATCGTTTCTCAGAATCTGAACCTTGTATAGCTTCTTGGAAAGTCAATAGATCGTCATCTCTATGACCGATCACGTCCCCTTGCACCATCAAATTCAATCTTTCAGGCGCATATCGAGAATAGGTAGACCTTCTTAAAAAGGCTTGTCCAACAGATCCTACCTGCATCGGAATGTCTTGTTGAATTTGTTCTTGAACATGATCTCGAACTAGCTTCTAAACTGGTTCTTGAACTTGCTCTTGAACATGTGCTCTCACTTCAATATTTGATGATGGAGCCCTTGGATTCAATAGTAGATCTTCCAGCCAATGTTGCTCACTTGACATCTGATGTCTTTGAGCTTGCACTGGTTTATTGGGTTTTTGAATTTCATCAAGAACTTTTTTTCCACCATGAATTCCTTTTACAAGAATTCCATTTCCAGAAAGGTTGCAGTTCTGGTCACAAACACTTTGTGCTCAAAAGGGTGGTAGAAATAATATCCTATAGTTTTCTTGAGATAACCGATGAATATCTACACTTATCAGACCTAGTATCTAGCTTATCTGATTGTCGTCTTTTTACGAACGGAGAACAACCCCAAACCTTTATGTGTTTCAGATTGAGTTTATGTTCTTTCCATATCTCATATGGTGTCTTAGATATGGCTTTAGTGGAAACTTTATTTAAAAGATAGGTCGCAACTTCTAAAGCATAATCCCATAAATTTATTGGAATATCTATGAACCCCATCATGGATCGGACCATATCTAATAAAGTCCGATTTCTCCTTCTATTACGTTAGGGTGTCCTGGGTGAAGTCCATTGTGGCAAAATCTCATTTTTTCTTAGATAATCAAGAAAATCATGACTTAGATATTCTCCACATGGTCAGATCTCAACACCTTGATAGTCTTTTCGGTTTGTTTCTCCACTTCAGTAATCTCTTGAACATTTAAAAGAATCATATTTATGTTTCATAAGATACACAAACCCATATCTCTATATATCGTTAGTGTAAGTGATAAAATACAAATATCCACCATTAGCTTGAACCTTCATAGGTCCACATACATCAGTATGTACGAGTCTGAGATGTTCCGTAGCTCTCTCGTCGGTTCTAGTAAATGCAAATTTGATCATTTTACCCATTAGATAAGACTCACAAGTTGCATATGATTCATAATAATAATGGCCCAGCAGACCATTATTATGCAACTTTTTTATTATCTTCTCGCTAATATGACCAAGTCTACAATACCAAAGGAAAGTTTGGTTTAGATGATCATCTAACTTTCTGTTATGACCAGAAATATGCATGCTAATAGAGTGAACATACATATGAGGTAAGACATATTTACCCTGTTAAGGATAACCATTCGCACATAAATCATCACCATGATAAATAGAGCAAATGTTATCACTGAAAATTGTCTTACAACCACGTCTGTCTAACATAGAAATGGAAATGATATTCGGAACATAATAATAAGGTCTTGCCCGTAGGCATACAAAGAGAAATTGCATACGACTAGAGCAGCAACACTTGCGCCATTTCTAACCTTCAGACTGAATACTCCTCTCTTGAACCTTCTACTGTTCCTCAGCCCCTGCAACATATTACAAATGTTAATGCTGCTACCGGTATCCAATACTCATTTATATGAATCAATAGTAGTTAAAGAGATCATGAAAACATTTTCCATGGAAGTCTTACCTCGTTTCTTATCACCAAGAGATCTAAGGTATTCCTTGTATTTCATCTTCCAATGATCCTTTTTCTTGCAGAAGAAGCACTCAACATTTGACTAGTTGGTCTTGCTAGCACTTCCCTTGGCCTTGGTCACACTAACTTAGGCGCAATTTGCTTGGTTTTAAGCCTTTTATTGCACTTTCTCTTCTCATAAGAGGATTAGCCCACAAACAACACAAAATTGAATCTGTTCACCTCCATAGATGTCTGCTTCTGGTAATCCATTAGCATGTTATACATCTCATGCAAATCAACATCCATCTGGTTCATGTTGAAGTTAACAATGAACGATGAAAAAGAGTCCGAGAAAGATTGTAGGATCAGATCCTGTTGCAACTCCTTTCCGAATGTAGCTTCTCAATCTATTCCATAAGACTTATCATCTTTAGAATATGGGGCAAACTCGTGAGTTTATAGCCAGACTGGACTTGAACAAATGCTTCGACAACTGATACCTTGTCGTACGACTTTACGATCCATACATCTTCTTAATATGTATGATGATATGTGGAGGAGTTATATTCTTATGTTGCCTTTGGAGTTCAGCACTCATTGATGCCAAGATGATGCACTTTATAGTAGTGCAATCATCATCATGCTTTAGAAAAGCATTGATGGCGACTGGATTTGTGAGGTCAAGGACTACAGGAGCGGGTTTATCAATTATATCGATCAGCTTATCATGAGTCAATGCCAATCGTAGACTACGTTTCCAATCCTCGAAGTTATCCCCAACAAGCTTGTGGGTCTCGAGGATAAAACGAAGGGATAAAGAAGACATATTCGAGAAATATGTTAACAATTAAACAAGAAAACACAAACAACAGGAAATGAACATCAGAATATCATAAAGACATGGACTTTTATCTATACTATATGCATGCTAATCAATGTTACGATAACATCATAAATCTAATTTCATATTAGCATTGACCTACAACTATATGTTGAGCACCTTGGTTATCAAGAAGTTTTCTAAACATATAAAGTAGGTTGATTACAAATTCTATCACCATAAATTCATAATCTAAACATGCAGTTCTACATCACATAGTTACCTAGTTGTCACATCGTTCCTATTGATATAGTTGAGTTCATCCTTCATCTTATGGTCGAATAATAATTAAGTTCAAATCTCCCGGGTAGCCTAGACGATACAAGAACTAAGTGTTTTCTCTCACTAAACATTTCATGTTATATACATATTAATCTATTCTTGAACTACATGTCTCCCAGTTGTCAGGCCGTTCCATGTAAACAAGAACTCATTCATACATCTAATTTGAATGAAAAGCTAAACGATAAACAATTTATCATTAGAACTCAACTATTTGTGATTAGAAAGAAACATCATTCGGTCCGAAGGTCGAACCATATGGTCGTCTAATTAAACTGTCATGATATCGAACTTCAAAGCCATATTTTAAGAAGCCCGTCGACATCTCTATCAACTCGATGGAGTCGTCTCATGGCTTAACTGAGCAATCATCTTTTAGGACGATCCATCGTGATGTATGAGCTTTGGCTCAATCAAGCCAAACTACCGCTCAGTCAAGTCGAACTCTCAGGTAAGAACCATAATCGCAATTTTTTGATGGATTTTGAAACGTTTTTCATCTCAAATTCTAAATACAGATGACAAAATGGTCTGATACCACTGTAGGGTTGCTAGCGGGGTAGCAAAAACGTTCTTTCACAGACCAAAATATCACTACAAAAAACAGGCGATTTTCAACGGATATATCCGTTGGAAATCGCCAAAAATCTGTTGCAATGATCGGTTCCCAACGGACGGTAACGGATCGGAAGCCGTTGGGAATCGCTCGTTACAAATCGAGATCCGTTACAATTCCCAACGAAGTTGCAACGGATACCATCCGTTGCAATTCCCAACGAAGTTGCAACGGATACCATCCGTTGCAAATTTGCAACGGACGGGCAACAGATCACTCTGTTGGCAGATTATAACGGATGCCCATTACAAAGCCTGCAACGGATGCCCGTTACAAAGCCTGCAACGGATGCCCGTTAGAAATTAGCAATGGATGATTGTTACCAAACTGTAACGGATGCCCGTTACCACATTGTAAAGGATATTTGTTTCCATTCCTTTGGAATGAAAAATGCCCAGGAATTGATTATATACAACGAGCATCCGTTACAAAATGGCGAGAAATAACAACGGGCATCCGTTACAAATTGGCGGGAAATGGGAACGGGCACCCGTTACCATTTGGCGGGAAATTTAGATTCAAATGGATGCCCGTTGAAACTTGTAATGGGCATCCGTTGGTATTTAAAAAAAATAAAATTAAAAAATATAAAAATTAAAAACAAATTTCAAATACCAGTAGTTAATATATTAAAAGTTCTTACAAAAATCAAAATCTAATTCTATTACATTTTATCTAAATTTGTAGGGCCGATTTCATCCTCGTGGTCACCAGCACCTCGTGAAGGCGTTGCATCTGAATCGATAACCGGTTCTTGACGCAGTGTTGTTTCTCCCGCCCGATCGGATAGCAATTCTATGACTCTCTCCATATACCGTATCTGTGCTCGAGTTTCTCGAAATTGTGCTTCGAGATCCTCGATATGTCGTTGTTGCGTGTAGCTCTCTTGGACCACGGGAGGTACCGTCGTGGTGTCCTCGACGATATCCTTTTGCAGTGCACCGAGACCGTATAGACACCCCTTATACGGTTTAACCGACAATAAAATAAACAAAGTTAGAGTTAGAATTGTTAGAAAATATTTTATTTACTAATCGAAATATAAATAATAAATGTTTACCTCCAAATAAATTTTATCCTTTTGTAAATGAGTGAGCTCGTCGGGAGTTGAACCGCAAGCTTGTGATTGTTATGTGATCTTATCCGTCACAGCTTTCACGGTCCCTTCCGCTCGAGGGTTGTCGAGTTCAGGTTTGTCGCTCTCTTCCCCGACGACCGGTTTCTTCTTGACGTGGTTTTCCACTACCAGCTGAAGAAGAGTCGGTTCTTTTCTTATTTGTTGCATTTATAATATATATAAATATTGTAAAAAAAATTAAATAATAACTATAAGAAATTTACCAATCTTGCTTTCTCTTTAGGAATGATTTTGATCCCGAAGTATGGCGATGCGGACCATCTCCGGGAACCTTCTTGCTCTTAGCCTTGAAGTCCTCAGACTCCGAATGTTGGACGAGTTGATTTAAGACCTCGTCTGTTGCCCATGTCGGTTTGCAATTCTTGGTGTAGTAGTTGCGCTGGGTGATGCGTTCTCAAAGTTAAATAAAATAACCTAAACTACCCGCAAGTGCACGACACGTGTGTAGTATTTTAGGTGTCGATCCCACAGAGACTATGCAACACTACCTAAACTCGAACTAGGAATCAAACTTGCTAACGAAAGAATGTGGATGAAGAATGAAATACTAAAAGTAAATAAACTACTTGGGTTCTAACGATAAGACAAATGTCCTAGGAATCCGGTTTCACCACAAGACTACCGAAACCAACGATCAACCTATCTATCATGCAATCCCAGTTAAAGCTATCTAAGGCGGACGATCCTAACATGATATCTACCCTCTCTCAAGGCATAGACACGTGATCTAGACAAGTTGCCCCCTACTTTCGTGGCTGACACCTTGAACTAAACCCATAAACTCTGTGATTCGCCCGTTCACCCTCAACCGTTGTTACCCTACTTTCGTGGCCTAACCTCGGTTGTTCTAAACCTGATCTTCCAAGACTAGAATTCTCCTTTCGGTCCTTCTCCTAATCCCTAACACATGCATCTACGTGGCCATCGCAAACACAAGTAAATTCAAGCACTCAGATAAAGAATAGATGAACTAAAACGGGAAGATGCATTCAAAATAGATCAAAAGTGGTTCCGGGATAGCCAAGGGCTAATCCCTTCTCCTAGAACAAACAAACTACTCACTCATGCGTCTGTAAAGAAACAAAAACAAAGTAGAAAGTCTAAAGAACATGAAAACCAAACAAAACCGAAGTGTCGGGGCTTGATCTGCAATGCTCCTTGCTTATCTCCTCGCAAGAATCTCCTTAATCTTCTACTGAATTGTTCTCCAATGTAAGCTTGCTCTAATGACGTCTTTTGCCTCCTTTTAAGCCTCCTAAGTCGGTCCAATTGTTGCCCTAATTGCCCCACGAGTTCCCTTATGTTTTAAGTTAAGTTTACTTAAGTTTTGAGCAGTTTCGGGCCGCTACCCGCTCGGGTAGTGAGTGTACCCGCTCGGGTGCGGCTAGGGCAGTTCGTGCGCGTCCTGTGGTACTGGAATGGTGCCCGATCGGGCATGGCATGTGTGCCCGCTCGGGCACAAGGCAAAATGGTCCTAAATGCTTGCCCGAGTCGTGCTAAATGGTCCACACAATTGGCCATAGGTTTTGCCCGATCGTGCAAGGGTTGTGCCCGACCGGGTGAGGCTTTTCCATGCTCAATCTCGTCCCGTTTGTCCCGTGATGATCCCCAAAGTTGCTCCTTAGCTCCGTGCATGTTCCTTTAGCTCCAAAATAGTCCAAATACGCGTAAAAACCTGTAAGAACATGAAAAGCACGAAAGCAAGTAAAACGGATACGGAATCATACGTAAAACATCACATATGTATCAAAAACGTCTCCTAAATCGTGCAAGAAATACGTATGAAAACGAGATGATCAAAATCCCCCAGACTTGAATGTTTGCTTGTCCCTAAGCAAACGTAAACGTGGAATACATGGGGTATGAAAATACGAGAATTCCCCTTCTCCTAGAAATACCGCTAAAGCGAACCTAACCGATTAACTAGCATGTCGAGAGCAAATTCGGCCTAATCGAGTTTTCAGTCTTAATCCTAGGTCCACCACGGTTACCCATGAGAAAGTAAATCAAAGGAAACTAGACACGCTACCGTAACTCCCTCCACCAAACAAGACTTCAGACAATGCTAAACCTAGATCAACCAAGGATACTTGTTTCTTTCTTTCCGAGCTTCTTTCTTTTTTTTCTTTTCTTTTTCTTTTTATTTTCTTTTTATGATTTTCTCTTTTTTTTCTTTTGTTTCCTTTTTATTTTTTTTTCTTTTCTTCTTCTTCTTTTTTTTTCTTTTTCTTTGCATACACACTAGGCTTCTAGGACGTCGGATTTGAAGGGATCCAGCCTCTACTTAGACCCAGACTACCGATGACGGTATACTCATGCATCTCGTGTAAGAGCGCAGCGGAGTAGGCGGCTTTTTGTGCCATGCCCTTAGGACGTAGAAAGATGATCGCCAACCCACCACTTAGACCCGAGCCACCGAAGGAGTAACAAGGTCGATGCACTCATATCGATTTTTGATCATGCTTATTAGGCACTATTTCTATCGACAGCGGAGTGTTAGTGTGCGCTTTTTAATCTGCAAAACAAGCTCGATTTTATATGATCCAATGATCCTCAATGTAACCAAAGTAAAGCGTCGTCTACACGAAGTATGACAATCTAGGCAGAGAAAATAAACGACAGACCCGCCTAGCAACCTCGTCTAAACATCCCCACAAGCAACACTAGGATTCCCAAGAACTACGACCTATTGTTTTTCAGCCGACTAATAAGCTCTAACGCATAGGAAAACCTAGCTCAATAATGCAAAGTCTAACGGAAAAGGTCAACCTCTTAAGCATTCCCAAGTTCGGGGTTCATCTCAAAACGTGGCACCGGACAAGTGCCTTGGGACGACTCTGACTCAATCAAAACAAAAACAAACTAAAAATCGCAAAAAAAACCTAAAAACTAAAAAGTCAAAAGAAAATGAAACAAAATCACCTGACAAACGTGAGATGCTCCCCCCAGACTTGAATTGAACGGCGGCCTCGACGTGAAGCTCCGATGGAGGATAAAGGAAGTGAAGCACGTTTGTG
>CM071866.1:42196936-42272954 GCA_036759665.1 Gynandropsis gynandra
TGTGGCTCAGAGCTTTAACTCAACACATACAGGAGACATGTGGATTATCAACTGATATCAACCCAACAATACTATATGAAGATAATGCCGCTTGTGTTGCTCAAACAAAGGAAGGATATATCAAAAGTGACAGAACAAAGCATATACCTCCAAAATTTTTCACGTATACACAAGAGCTCGAGAAGAAGAAAGAAGTTGATGTTCAATACATCCGATCATGCGAAAATGTAGCTGATTTATTCACAAAAGCGCTCCCTACCTCAACATTGAGAAAACACATTCAAAATATCGGGATGCGTCACCTCCGAAGCTTATGATTAAACAAAGAGTTGACAATTCAAGGAGGAGTTTTTATGACTGTACTCTTTTTTCCTCATCATGGTTTTTATCCCAATGGGTTTTTCCATGATAAGGTTTTTAACGAGGCAGTCAATAGACATTTAAGGAGGAGTGTTAAATTTTAAATGTCTAATGGGCTAAAGCCCATGTACTATATTTAATATTAAATATAAAAAGGTATTTGCCTATAAATAGGTACTCCCTATGTAAAAATATACACATTAATACAAGGGAAATCTGAAATCATCCCTCTCTCTCTTCAATCTCTTTTATTCTCTCTCTTCACTCTCTTTTATTCTCTCCTATCTCTACAACTAAGGTAATGTTTATATATATATATATTATATTATTATTTATATATAAAGGTATGTATATATGTGATATTATATATATATATGTAGTTACGTTTACTTTACGTAAAGTAAAGTTATGATACTATATAATATATATATATATTATACATGAATTATTATTATTAAGTATATAATAATTATTTATATTATAATCATATAATATCTATCTTATACTATATAATATATATACATATATATATCTATATGTCAGATAATTAATTTTTAACATACAAATATTTTTTAATGGAGTACTTTAATATAGATAAGATAGTTATTAATTTTGTATATATATTACTGCTATGTTTTATGTTCTTACATTACCCTTGTGATTTTAAAAAAGAAATAATTAGATGACTATAAATAAAGTGGGCGAAAATTGCATTTCGTAATATTTGGTTACTTCACGTCTTAGAATGATTACAAAAAAGAGAAAAAAAACGAAAGGAATGATTTCTATGTGATATGGACCGGACTGCTACGAGAATGGCTTTTAACGAAAGGGGAAAGCGAACTTAAATTAGGTATTGTTTGAAAAATAAAGAACATAAGCACCCGAATAGATCTTATATTTTATATGAAAATTACGAAAAAAAGGTCCTAACTTTAATTTTTGTCAATTGGTCACCACATGGTGTCACCAAAAATAGGTCTTGATTTTCAGAAGTTTGTTTTTTATATGCGGTATTTGGAATTTTGGGGTTTGTCACCGCATTCAATGATTCATTGAATTTAATTAAATGTTATATATATATATATATGTAGCTATTTTTATAGATGTTTGTACAAACTTTTGTGAAGATTTTAAATTAGAGTCCACGAATACCAATTATTGAGCACTTACATACATTATTCTTGAGAACCAAAATGCAAAATTTGAATGTTTAGAGATGTGATTTCAAATAATAAAAAATAAATAAATATGTTAGAGAAGAACTGTTTCCTTGTAACACAAGAAACCAACAATATATATATATTAAAATCTACACTCCACTGTTCACTTATTAATCAAGACACTTATTGGGAGCACTCCATGTTGTGTTCTGAACATCCTCAGTCACTGACAACAAAGACAAGTACTTTCTCCAGTCATCAAGAACAAGATTAAGGTCATGAAGCTTATTCTCAAGACCAATACAGCAATTGGCATGCATTGTACACACCAAGTTTATGTCTTTACTCGTCTGACAAAACCCACCAAAGTAGATTGTATCAAAGAACCTCATTTGGATCCCTATTTCCGAAACAACAGAGTCGTGTTTGATCTTGTTGAACACATCTTGGTCGTGTAAACCTGGATACTTTAGCCGTGATTTGTACCAAAACTTGTAAAACTGAACCGTTCGGTTGTTTGATTTCGCATAGACTAAGCCTCCGTTGACCCAATTGTCTGAATTGTAAGGGTCACCGAAGAAACGGTCACAAGCCATTTGAAAATCTCCATCGGGATATAGCCTTTGAAATGGATCTCGAAGCCACATTATGTCAGCATCCTAAGAGGAAAAGAGAAAACAAAATCTAAATCATAAGTTTGAATCGGTCCTAATATTTCAGAAGAGGAGAAAGATAGAAGAAGATACCGTGAAGATGAAGTTAAAACCCATCTGAAGAACCTCTATGAGAAGATTGATGCGCCTCCACATCATCTTGAGGTAATCAGGAGACATGAACACTTTCTCTCCGGAGAAATCAGTTCCTGTGTTGTCCAGTTGATAGCAGTTTGGGTGAAGCTGAGAGCAACGGATGAATGACTTGGGATCCAAGCAAACCACCACCACATGCTTTAACAGTTTTTGTGTTCCTTGTCCGATACGAAAACTCTCCAAGAAGAGATCAAACAGTGAGTTTGGTTCAGCCCATGCTTGGTTCAGTGTTGTTATGATCACTGTATTGTTCTCTGTCGATGCATTTTCCAGAACTTGCTTGAAACTCGTTGCTGAATTTTTCTGACAAAATAACCAAAAAAAAGAATATCAGTTTAATAATTACACAATCGGAATCTACAATCTGAAATAATACAACCCATTCAAGATGAAGAACTTATATACGTACGTTGACTCAAATTGACCTAGATAAACCCATAGATACGACAAGACCATATGGTAAGTATATGCAAAACATACTACATTCATGAACTCACTGTTTCAGAGGAAGATGAACCGTTGGAGATCTTAGAAACAGAGGATTCGAAATTGAAAAGAGAGCTGAAATTGTTAACATCTACTCGTTGCAGAGGATAAGCTGCTTTGTAGAGAATCAGACAAGAAGCGATCAAACCCAGAAACAAGACCAAGATTCTTATCACCTTCTTCTGTCTGATCGCAAACCCTAGATCCTGAATCTTACTGCAAGAAGAAGAAGATGATGATGAAGTAGTAGAAGAAGTCTCCATATTGTTGTTGAGGTTTAATGTCTCTTTGGGTTCTTTTCTGTTTTTGTCGGTTCTTATGTAACGCATGAATGAACCAGACGAAAAGTCATGTTTTCTTTTTTATTTTTTTTAAAAAGGAATAATTCCAAATTACTTTTCTTATTTGTTCATTACTTTATTTTCTTGTTTAGTATAATGGTGAAACTATTTTATTCAAGAATGTAATATTTGAATCATATATCATAGAACGTTTAGTGTTTAATGATTTAATCGCACATTAAAATTATGTTTATTGTTGTATTATTTGATTTGTAAGAAAGAAATAAATGGAATGAAGTGAAAATTATTTGAAAATTTAAAATAATATTAATAACTACGAAATTTTCTCATGTGAAAATTTCGTTAGAGATATGGTAGTTACATGTGTAAGGATTTTGGGGATTTAAAATTCCATCTAAAATATTTTGTTTCCACGACCCTTGGACAAAAGAAAAAAACTTATTAAAAATGCAGATCGTGATATATTTGTGTGATTCATAGGTTCATTCATGTAAGACCATAGAGTTAAATTATTGATCGTATTTCTTTTAATTTAGTGGGGACAATATATGTATTTTGACTAAACGTCCACTGTGTACTCAACACGTGGCAAATTAATTTAATTTTAATAGCCTATCATATGCGCTAAAATCATATATCATATGTAGTTTTGTGGCCGCCATCACAAGCTGATTTTTCTTATTTTATTTTAAAAAAAATCGTGAAATTCAATCCATAATAAATAAAAATCAAGAAAGAGGAATAATACAAATCGATTCCTCGGCTTATTACGATTGTTCCACTAATGATTTAAAATAGAAATCTAGGAATCTTATTGGGTCGATTATGGCGGCTTATTGAAAGTGAACGATTTTAAACTTTAATTTATATAATTTATACGGATAATCTTGTATTTATCCTTTTGTCAATTCTCTTATGGTATAATTTATCTCAAAAGTTCGGTGATTGTTGAGTTCTCCAAAATCTAGCTCGAATTTCATTGGTCATAAAAATTGTAATTCCATTATAATATCATCCCATTAAAATGTTGTTAAATATCGGTTCTGTCACATAAAACCTTAATATTCAAAGTGAATGTAATATTTTTACCCGCATATTATTCATATTGCTAACTAACTAAATTAGTATTTAAATCATTATTGTTGTAGTTTAATGACAACATATCAAAATTTTACGAAAATTTTCGAGATACTAACATTATTAAAGTATTATTATTTAATCAATTAGTTCTGATATGATAATCGATGATTTATTTATATAAAGGTTTAACTCGCAAATAACATCATTAGTCATTATTTAAAAAATTATAATTTTAAAATTTATAATTATTAATAACATGAAACAAATAAAAGATCCGGATACGAACGAAAATAAAGTTATAAAATTCAACAAATTCTACCTTGGGGCCTCGTATTATTATTTCATAACCTCTTGTAACCACATTTGGGTGGAATATTCCATTTAGTCTCCGTGACGGTCGTATTTTCCGACAAGTACTTCCTCCAATCATCAAGAACAGATCTAAGGTTCTTCACTTTGTTGTCCAAACCAATACAACAATTCGCATGCATCGTATTGACTACGTTTATGTCACGACTCGGTTGGCAAAACCCGCCGAAGTAGACTGTGTCGAAGAATCTCATCTTGATCCCTAATTGGTCCACGAAAGGATCGTTCTTTATGAAGTTGAACACGTCTTGGTCGTGTTTTCCGGGGAATCTCCTACTTGAATTGCACCAAAACTCGTAGAATTTTGCCGTCTTTTCGCTCGCTTTAACGTATGTGAATCCTGAGTTCACCCAGTTATTCTTGTCCGACGGCTTTCCGTTGTAGTTATCACACGTTATTTGGAAGTCCGCGTCTGGGAAAAACCGTGGAAATGGATCCCTTAGCCACACGATATCCGCATCCTAAACATAGAAAAATCATTTATATTATATATATATATATATAGTAACGAATATAATTCGTATAAGGTCTAACTAAACTCAAATGCTATTTAAAGATAATTGATTAAGGTTTGTCCAATACCAAATTAATAATCATGTCCTAGACAATGTGAGACAATTTAATTTATTGTCCTACATCGACTAGAACATGAACTATTGACTCTTATATATGATATTTGACAAATCTAAACCGTTGAATTAATTTTTGACGTTAGTTAGATTCAACCTCATTTTTGGCACAGTCAGAATATATTTATCTAATATCCAATATATAATTGAAAATATTAGATCGAAGAAGGTTTGATTGTTATCTAATAAAAAGTAACTCATTGATAACATTTAGCCAAAATTAGAGATAGTTTAGATAATGTAAAAACTAATGAAATAAAGCTTCCATATGGTTAGTTACAAAATGTTATTTTGTATTTAAGCAATTGGTTAGCTATACGTGTGATATTAAATTTTGATATATAATTATTTAATTATAATTCCCACTATAGATTCACAGCCAAACAATATTTGCACGTAAGAGAAGTATCAACATTGATATAAATTACAAAGTTCAACGAATTAACAAAGTCAAATTAGATACCGGCAAGAAAAAATCATATGATATATAGAGATTGATGTATAAAATATAAAATATATACATACCGTGAAGATGAAGCTGTAGCCTAAAGCGAGGACTTCTCTTAAAAAATCCATTCGTCTCCAAATAAGCTTGAGATAACCGGGAGTCATAAACCGGTTCGGACCGGCTAATTCATCCGAATCGGTCGCATTGATCAAATAACAATGTGGATGAACTTGCAAGCAACGGTCATAAGCATTTTGGTCCAGACAGACGGCTATTACATGTTTCAATAGCCCTTGTGTTCCTTCTCCGATGCTAAAACTCTCTCGGAACAAGTCGAATGTCGAGTTTTGCGCCGCCCACGCTTTGTTTATTGCGGTTATTATCACTGTCTTATCTTCCATTGCCGCGTTCATCACTACTCTCTCTAGTTCTGTCTTCGGTTTTATCTGATGTAATAACATTCAAAACATGAATATATTATATTATATTATATTATATTGATTAAATCCAATTCTGTCTTCGGTTTTATCTAATGTAAAAACATTCAAAACATGAATATATATATTATATTATATTATATTATATTGATTATGATGTTAATGAAAAACTCATATAGTTATAAATTTTTTAATAATTTTTTTTTTGGTTTAAATACATGCAAACTCATATATATATATATATATACATATATTATATTATATTGATTATGATGTAAATGTAAAACTCATATATATGATATATATATATATATCTATATAAGATAAAATTATAAATTTTTTAATAATTTTTTTGTTTAATACATGCAAACTCAATCATATATGTATATTATATTATATTATATATATATATATGGTGATTTTCATGTAATTAACGTTTTGATGGCCATTCCTAATTTATCATTTTGACCGTGGAACAAGTCATGTATAGTATCAATACATGAATAACTTAAACAAAATCAACGTTCACTTTCACATATAGATAGATACATACACACATATACAATATAAGAACAATAAGAACGTATATTATGTATATGTATGAGATCTCACCGTTTGTATAGAAGTAGAGTTATCAATTTTGGCAGAGTACCAATCGGTTTTCCATGGAGGAATCACCGTTTGCAAAGGATTATCAGTGGATTTGTATATGAGAAGGCATGAGAGTGCGACGGCAGATAGTAATAACACCACTCTTATAACATCTCTTTGGCCGACGGTGATCTCCGCCGTCACCGGAATCGCCGCCGCCTTGTTTTTGCCTCCGTCGATCACTTCGTAGCCGGAGGAAGAAGATTCATGAGAGTTCATGTTCGTCATATCAATCTTTCTTTGTGTATTTCTTCTTAATTCCTCCACCACACCTCCTTTTAATATTAGTCTTAGTTCCCTCTTGGACTATTCTCTTTTATTTTATTTTTTTCTTTACCATAACTTATGAAACAAGGAAATCACACCATTCTAATTTTCTATAGTTTATTTATTAGAATACCAAAATCCTTGCCCCGATTTTGGGTTTTATATCATGTTCCGAGAGCCAAACCGGGATTATATAATTTTTTATAACCCGGTTTATAGCTTGTTTTAAACCGAAAAGTATAACCCTTTTTTTTAAAAAATTCCCTCCATATTAGCAAAAAAGAAAAACTACAGAAAAAAAATAGTTAAATATAAACAGAATTAAGTTCGGTTACAGTAATTTATATTAGAAAAATGGTGGTGCACGAGAAATGTCAATGGTATTTGATATTTGACGTTCACGTAGAGATAATTAGCGAAGAGTAAAGTAAGACATTTAGGCCACTTTGCTTCTTAATTGGTCGATTAAGGAGAGAAATTAAAAAGGTAATTTGCTCTTAATTATGTTTTAAACATCCCGATTATCATGTGCATGTGGAGTGAGACATGTGATGAGGCGTGTTATATGTATAGGCCAATGCCTGTTCAATGCTAGGAAACATGTGAGTTAACCAAAACCCTCTACGAACATGTGACCGACTGTGTAATAAATCCGGTTTTCGAATCAAACCGACCGGTTTTACCTAAACTTCCTATTTGGGTTTCACATATGTATTCAGACTCCGGTAATAAGAAATCATATCATATTATCTTTTTATTAATTGAAAAATCTAAAAATATTTTAACCTAAACGCAAATGTTACTGGCTACATACAATTAAAAAAATCACAAATATGTTTTTTCTATATTAAAAATCCTAATGAATATGAAATAATGGTTGGGTGGACTGGTTTAGAGGATCGGTTACTGGATACCGGTTTAAAACGGTTTAGTTGTCAATTGTTTCCTATACCGGAGTTGCAAGAAAATACGACTTATATTATAGTCAATGATTTACTACGTACGTAGACGCTTGAATAAAATGTTAATTATTTTCATTAGTTTGTCATTGTCCATTGGTCAGAAGAAGAATTAAATACCAACTTGTATTTCTTAATTGAATTTCCAAATGGAAGAATTTAGTATTGGTCTTTATTTGACTACGATTAAGATTAACATCCAAGTATATTGCCCATTTCATTTCATTTTATTTCTTTTTGGCAAGTAATAAATAAATGTAGGTTTTTAAAATGAGTAAATTTATAATACCGAAATAAAGTCTTATGAAAATCTATCTCATTCAACCGATCATTCGAATTTGAGTGAAAAATATACTTAAACATTAAACACCTATGGATTAGCAAATAAATGTAATTTATAAAGACAATTTATATTTTGGATATTATAAAGAATATATTGCAGAGAATGTCAATATATTAAACATGAAGCTAATAATTCTAATCAATGAGCGGGTTTGGCGGTAATTAAGGGTACGGGAAACTCAATGAAACCTTGTAATACATATATTAAAAAAATAATTAATGAATTAATTAAGTTGTTTGGCATATTATATTTCCTCGTTAGTAAGCAAAGTAGGACTCACTACCCTAAGAAAAATTTGACACATTTTATTGCTTAGGGTAAGCTCCAGACGGACCAAAGCCTAAGTGAAGGCCTTTTCATTAGTGATAAATAATAAAGTGAGGCCTTTGTGTTAACTTCTATTTACTCTATGAAAATTAATGTATAGTTATTGTGCTCGTAAAGACTATATGTATAGGATGTTAAGTAATTCTAAAACCGTTTAGAAATACCTAATGCTTACCCTATTCGCCCGGTTCGCGAACCAAACCGGATGGTTTATGGAATAGATTATAATCATTCTATAACGTTGTAAATTTGGATTGTATTACAATAAATAAACAAAATGAAATCAAATATAATATCATAAAATTGAACAAAGTAATTATAAAAAAATTTGACAGAACAAATGCAATATAAATTGCAAACCATTATTATTTTTTGTCTTGATTGAAAGAAAAGTTTATAATACAAATAAGTTATTGATTTAGATTAGATACGACTTTATAGGTTCTTCTAATTCATTCAATATTTTTAAGATTTTGAGTTGGATTTGTTATGATTTTACGTGAATAAATATCAATTTTTTTTATCAAATTTGAGACGAGAAAAAAATATAAAAATAAAATATCAATGTTTTATGTGGTTCAACAAAATATCTACATCTACAAAAGACATGACAAATTTTTTATTGACTTTAAAAAAATAAAATTTCTTTCAATTTATAATTGAAATAATAATAATATTTCTCTTTTATAAAAAATAAAAAAATTCTATCAAACAATTAAAAGAATCTAAAAAATTAGAAAATATAATTCTCTATAATATTTCTTTTCTTGATTTTACTTGGAATAGGGCGAAGATATGAGGTTTGAAAACCTCGAATTTATAGTGTAAGATTTTTTTATATAAATAAGATTCATAAATTATGACACATTCTCTCTCTTTTCCTTGTTTTCTTTCACATTTTCCACTATTTTCCTTATTTTCAACCATTTCTCCAGTATTTTTATTTTTTTAATAAAAATGATTTTATCACATCCATTTTCCAACTTAAAATCACTTTTTTTAACGAAAGAGAACTGTTTGTGAGATATATTCATATTGATAAAATTATTCTCTTCGAGAGGTCATATGTCATGATGCTCTTGAAACTTGAAGTCATATGTCGGAAATTTTTTTTTCTACCTTCAGTAATTGTTGTTATTTTGCAGCACGAAACTTCTTCATTAGAGGCATGCAACATTGCCTTGACCTTTCATTGATTTCTCTCAATTTGTATTATAATGCAAGAACTGCTTCTTTGTATGACATTTCTTTCCGTAGTGATAGCATTTAATAACCTTCTTAATTTCTGACTTCATTGATTTCCCGTTTACCATCAGAATAGGCTCTACTTGTTACGATCTACTTACATGTTTGTCTTGTTTTTGCACCTTCGTTACTCTTCCGAAATAATTGTTGCAACATCGTCAAAGACTAAATAGTCTGTGAGAAGATTGCTAATCATGTTGACGATGAGTGAATCATACAACAGATAAACTCTGAATCAAGATGTCAACACACTCTTTTACATATATTTTGTAACTCATTTTAAAGAGTTTTGGATATCTAGATAGTGTATAATCTTTTTTAGGAACTTATTATGGAATGACTTGGTTCCATGTAACTTTGAGAGATATTCTGAGATCTCATTTGAAGTCTTCAACTCTTCTACACTATTAAAAATCTCATCAACAAGAACGAGGTGTAAACTAGCGATAATACTTTCATTTTTTTAGTTCCAGTGGTTATCATTTATCTCATTTGGTCTTTCTCTAATAGCTAAACAATTCTCTTTCATTAAAACAACCCTTACTTTTTGTTTTCCATGTCAAAAAATTATTCTCTTTGAAATTATTTATCTCATACATTGTTGACATTTTATCAATATTTATCTCATTGTATCATAATCGTTATATAAACAAGTGATATCAAACCAGTGTTATGATACTACTGTTAGGACCATATTTAGATAAATAACTATTACACAACAAAATGAACATGAGAAAAAAAACAAAAATAATACATTAAAGTTTTACGTGATTTGAGAAAGTATTTACTTCTTAGACAAACACTAGAAAAATTATTGACTCTTAAGAAATAACCAAAAAAAAAATATTTTCCGCAAGAAAACTCTATCAAAGAACTAAAAGAACCTTTCAAATTTAAAATGGACAAATGTGTGTGTTATTTTGTTTTATCCTATTGGTTTTAGTTTATGAAATACAAATTTTGTAAAAAATAAAAAATAAAAAACACATTTTCAGTAATTATTTCGTTATTTTCTTTATATGCTCCACCTTTTTATTTTTAACCATTGTTTCTATATTGATTTAAACACTTCTAGAATTAACCCAATACATTTAAAAGTGATTTTAGCACTTCTAGGATTAATCCAATACATTTAAAAGTGACTTAAATAGATTTGGACTTTAAAACTCATTTGTTAAACAAGTTGCGTTGCATTGATCCAATACATCATAATCAAAAATATTTATTCGGTTTAATATTAACTGCATAAATTTTCTATACTATGATTATTATTTTTATATTATGAGTGCGACGGGTATAATATTATTAAACCAAATAAATATTCAAAAATATCTAAAAAATTTATTTATGACTTCATGATATGATTTACAATTTCAGATAAAAACAAAACTAAAAAGAAAAAGATATATTATATCGATTTGCATTGTACTTAATCTCATAATCATGATTCATAAGACAAATATTTGCATCGTTTTTAATTGTTTACCTATAATTGATAAAAATATTCACGTTAGGGTATTTAGACATGAACTAGTAAAAATATTCACGTTAGGGTGTTTAATATTCACTGTGACGTGTAGAAAGGAATTATATATATAATAATATATGCGGGAAATTGAATAAATAAAAATTAAAACAAATATTTTAAAAATAAATATACAATTGTATTAAACATTTGAAGATATTTTTTTATATACAACATTCATAGTTCGTTTTGCACATTGACCAACATCATTTAATATAAGTAATTTTAAGCTTTTTCTAGTTTTGACTCTGCAAATTGCAACATATAGTTGTCCATAACTGAAAATTGATCTTGGCAAGTATATACCGATTTGATCAAGACTTTATCTTTGGTTTTTGTTCTCTGCATGTGCACCTGTTAGTATCTTACCTTCGATTATATTTAGACCCAGCTGCGTTATTTGAAGACGTGTTCCGTTGCACAGACCAAATGTTTGATCGATGTTCCGTAAAAGTATAATAGGTGGGCCTTCTTTAAAAGCCTATGCCGTTTTCATAAACAAAATAACAAAATTATACCTCACATTTGGAGGAGAAATATTCTGCCAAATTTTCAGAAATAATAGACATTTTTTGGTAAAAACTTTGCCTATTTTATCCACTTCTATCATTGTCATTTCTAAAAAAAATTATTTGAAATAATAAAAATTAAATTTATTATTTTTATGATAATATAGTTCACAGGTAAAATCGTTTTTATTCTTAATTGTATCCAAGCATTATGCCCCTTTGATTATTAAAAAAATGTATTGATGAGAGACTTGAAAAATAACCAATATATCATAAAGTTCGAAACTTTGTTTCCCTACTAACGCTAATCTATGACGATTCATGAGTTCAAGGGTTCTAATTTAGCGTTCTTGTCTCTAACCGACACTGAAAACTTAATTTAAACAATAATAGAGGTTAATTTAGAGCAAACCCTAACATAGAGGTGGGCAAATTACCTGAAGAATCTGTCCCGAACCCGTGAAAATTACACGAACCCGCGGGTTCGGGTTCGAGTAATGAAACTCATTACCCGCGGGTTCGGGTTCGAGTAATGAAACTCATTACCCGCGGGTCGAGTTCGGGTATTTTCATCTACATCGAACATTTTTCTCTCTATTTCCCTCCTCTTTACCGCCGCTCATTCCTCTCTCTCTCTCATCTCTTTCACTCCTCTCATCTCCTTTCTCTCACCTCTTTCACTTCTCTCGTCTCCTTCTCTTGCTAACCTCGCCGCTGCTCGCCTCCATCACCACTGATAAGCACAGTTCTTTGGTCCCTCGACTTTTCGTGACTGCTCGCTTCGCTCCGTCTCCCTCTCTGCAATTCTCTTCCCGACGCAACTCTCTTCGCGTTGTCTCCCTCTCGCAGTAGCAACTCCATCAACCTGACCAGCGAAGCTCGCTTCGTCTCCCTCTCTTCTCCCGACGCATATCTCTTCGTATCACCACTTGCTTCACTTCATCTCCCTCTGTGCAACTCTCTTCTCAATGCAACTCCCTTCGGGTTCGGGTATCTGCGGGTACCCGGTGTATTTGGCGGGTACCAGACCCCGGGTACCCGAGCTTCTCGAGTTCGGGTAGGAATATGTCTACCCGTCCGGGTACCCGACCCGTGCCCAACCCTACCGTAACAGGATTAACTCTCAAATCCAAAGACAGAACTTGTAATTCCATTACCCATATCATGTTTTTCTCAAATCAACACACTGATAACAAATGTTAAGGTGAATCTTAGGTTTTTGGGCAGATTTTTTAAACCCTAAAAGCAAAGTATCATGCTTTAAAAAAAAACAGAACCAATACATAAAAAACCCCAACATTTAAAACACTGAGAAAAATACAGCAAAGTCGCATAGGGTGTAAGTGAAGAGAAACACGTAGAAACCCTAAAAGAAATGGACGGTTGCGATTGGACAGGAGTGGTCGGTGGCAAAATCCACCCGTCCAATTTTTTTAAATGGATGGGCAATCGGACGGGTCCAATACAACAGAATGCTAGGGGGGACAGGTGGCGAGATCTCACACGGCGGGTAGCTGGGTCGGGTGAACAGCGAACCAGATGACCTGCAAATCAGGAGCCGTTGGCCTCGCCCGGCAAAGAAATCAACAGCACACATGGCGCCACATCAGCGCCAAAATTTTTTTTGGACGCACGGCTTTTAGTATATATAAGATTTATAAGTTATTAGATTATAACCCGCGTTACGTACGGTTTAATTTTTATAATTATTTTATTGTTTAAATTTTTTATTTCTATATATATATATATATCATGGCGCGTAAAAAAATTCATTGAGTTAAAAAATATTGATGTGAAAAATGCAACGAAAAATAAAATAAAATAACAATTTTAATAGTTATTGATTCATGAATTAAAAATAACAATGTTAATATATAACTGTTTTTTGATCTAAACTGATTAATTTAGAATTTATATCAATCATAAGATATAAGATTATTTAATATTAGAAAATATATCAATATTTTAGATCATAATATATATTATTGGATGCCATTCAATACGATAATCTTGATCATGACAATTTCCTTTAAACCCTCATGTTATTTGCCTAATATTCTTCGGTGAACATATTAGACATAGATGAACAACTTTTCAATGATTGTTTTTCCAATTTTTTATGTCTAATCGGTTTCAAAAGTTTGGCCATAACTATATAAATTATCATATTAACATCACAGATTGATGTTTTGCCACTGCTCATTCCTCTCTCTCATATCTTTCACTCCTCTCTCTCACCTCTTTCACTTCTCTCGTCTCCTTCTCTTGCTAACCTCGCTGCCGCTCGCCTTCATCACCACCGGTAAGCACAACTCTGGTTTAAATTTTAAAGAGGGTTTGGAATCTTTGCAATGCACAAATTGATTTATATAAATATATTATTTCCTATTAAAAAGTATTTAAATTTTAAAGTTTTCATTTCAATATATATGTTATGTGAGATGACCAATTAAACAGAGACAAAAAAATTAGTAATGTGAACAATTAAAAAACAAATAAAGTTTTTAATATTTATTAATATAACAATACTTAATCTTTAGATTAAAAAAATAATAACATGAATATATAATGTTTTAAGAAAAACTATGATCACTTTGAAAGTGTAAATAATTTTCAAATTGTATTTTAAAAGTATTACTCATTACTTAACAATAATGTATAAATAGTCATTTAACCATTGATTAATGATAAATTTTAAAATATATTTTTTAAATAATGATATAACATACGTTAATTATATCTGCATGGTATTTAAAAGGTAGTGATTTTATTTTTTTCTTTGTAAATTTCAATTTAATTTTATATAAAATAAAGAAAGATCCTTTAAAACCCTACAATAATAATTATAATATATCCCACACAAAACACATGATTCATATAATTTTTAATAATTTTTCTTAAGAGGTTAAACTTGTAATCTTTATGATCTTTATTATAATCCATATAATAAAGATCATCTTTTTTTCTTAAGAGGTAATTTTTTTATTTGTAAAATTAGATTTATTTTGTTTTTATAGATAAATAAAAGTTATGTATGAAAATTTTAGTTTGTATAAGAAAATTATATGTTATAATAATAGAATAAAAAATTATAACTTCTTAATATTAATATTATAAATTATCTATTTTTTCTCTCCAACTAAAAAATAAATATTAACTATAACATAAATATAAAATTAATGTAATATAAATATAAAATAATGTAAAAAATTAATATTTACTTTTTATATGAAAAACAAATTTGATAATGTGGATGCTTAGGTGGCTTAAGGAGAAGAGAGGAAAGCATCCTACTTTTATATATATAACTAGATTATAACCCGTACTACGTGCGGGCTGATTTATATAAATTTTTATTATTTAATATATATATATATATATATATATATGACGATCATCCACAAAATATAAGGACGGGTTGTGATCCGTCCAGACTATTTGTGGACTGCCAAGGTCATCCGCAACTGCTCTAGATTGATCGCAACCCGTCTTTATTTTTGCGGACGGCCCATAGTTGTCCGCAAATTTTCTGACGTTTTGCCAACGATTTTTCCGTCTGTATTTTGTTCATCTTTCCCGTTGATTTGCAGACAGTCTATGTGGTTTGTAATTGCGAACTGATTGCAAATTGAAATTTTTATCCGGAATTGATTTACCGATGCTCGTTTACGAATCGTTTTTCTTTGTCCTTAAACCTGTTTGGAGACGGATTAGGAATGGATTTTACTGTTCTTAAACGGTAAATTTCTAGCAGTGATACAACAAAGGAGATAGTGAAAGGAGATAGAAGGAGATGAAGACATATATTCTTAATATGTTTTGACATCATGTATCGATTATTAAAATAAATTTTAAATATGATATGGATTTAATGGATAAATAATGAGAAACATATTTATATGTTTATTTATTGTTATGATATATTGAATTAATTGGAAAATTAATATGTGAAAAAGGTTTATTAAGTTGTCCATGTTAAAAAATTAATAATAATATTACGGCTCGTAAATATATATAAATATATGATATAAATATATGCATGTACATATTATAAATATGTTGGTATATGTAAGATACATATATATAGATTTTAATAGCATGATATATGGTATGCATTATATATGATATATATATATGGTATATCATACACTACAAGAAAATTCGGATTTCGGAACTGAATTTGCGGACTGACATGGATGGATTAGGGACTAATTAAAGACGGATTAAGAAAACCGTCCCGAAACCGTCCCTAAATTTGGGGACCGAAGGTTAGTCCCTAAGTCGTTCGGAATTCGAGACGGAATCGGGACTCAAATTTTTTCGGTCTGAAAATTGCGGACTGCTGAGTCATCCATCCGCAAATTTGCGGACTGCTGAGTCAGCAGTCTGCAATTTTCGGACCGAATAATATTTTAGTCCTGATTCCGTCCCGAATTACGGACGACTTAGGGACGGTTCGCCGGGATATATTCATTCCAGTCCGCAATTCGTCCCAAATCGGTTTTAGAATTTTCTATTTAATCTCTTCTCTTCTACCCATTTCTCACACACAAATCTCATATATTTCTCTTTATATCTTGTTATCGTTTCTAATTGTAATGGCATCGTCGTCGAGATTGAATATTTTCGTTTCGAGACAATGGATGTATAGAAGAATTGATCCGGAAACTCAAAGTGTATCGAAGGAGTTTCTAGAAGGCCTTACACAGTTTATGACGGTGGCGACAAATCAATAAGTTTATAGAGAAAACGGTAAGTTGGTTTGTCCATGTATAAAATGCAAAAATGAAAAATTCGTTAATGAGAAAACCGTTTGGAATCATCTCTATTAAGAGGGTTTACTCCAAATTATTTTATTTGGTTATCTCATGGAGAGAATTTTGCACCACGACCGAGGGGTGTTGTGGAAAATTTTAGTAGGGGTATCGTAAATCATGAAGTGTCTCAGACTTTTCAAGATGTAGAAAACCCTTATGTAGAAATGGTGCAAAATGCGTTCGTTGAAAGAAACGAATATGAAAATATTGAAGAAGATCCGAATGAAGAAGCAAAAACATTTTTTGAAATGTTAGAAAATGCTAGGCATCCACTGTACGATGGTTGTAGAAGTGGTTTATCACGGTTGTCTTTATCTGCACGGTTAATGAATTTGAAGACATAAAATAATCTTTCTCAGAACTGCATGGATTCTATATCGCAATTAGTTAGAGATTATTTGCCTGAAGATAATAATGCAGTCGAGTCATATTATGAAACAAAGAAGATGATGAGATCATTGGGTTTATTGACGTATCAAAAGATTGATGTTTGCCAAGACAACTGTATGATTTTCTGGAAAGAAACTTCGGACTTGATCAATTGTCGATTTTGTGGAAAATATCGATTTTATTTGACAAGAAATGGAAAATCGGTTTCGTTTCGTCGTATGTGGTATTTGCCAATTACAGACATGATAAAAAGATTGTATCAATCGGAGAAGACCGCAAGCGATATGAGATGGCATGCCGAGCATTCAAGTCCTGACGGAGAAATGTGTCATCCCTCAGATGGTGAGGCGTGGAAACATTTTAACAAGGTATATCCTGATTTTGCAGCTGAGAGTCGAAATGTTTATTTAGGCCTTTGCACTGATGGTTTTAATCCATTCGGGATGTCTGGGAGAAATTATTCGTTGTGGCCAGTTATTATGACACCGTATAATTTACCACCAAATCTGTGCATGAAGCGTGAGTTTTTGTTCTTAACAATATTAATTCCCGGGCCTAATCATCCGAGAAGAAGTTTGGATATATTTCTTCAACCATTAATTGAAGAATTGAATGAATTATGGAAGGGAGTTCCAGCGTACGACGTTTCCAGACGACAAAATTTTATATTACAAGGTGCTCTAATGTGGACAATAAGTGATTTTCCAGCTTATGGTATGCTATTTGGGTGGACAACGCATGGTCAATTGGCTTGTCCATATTGCATGGAGGAAACAAATGCTTTTCAGTTGAAGTATGGACGAAATACGAGTTGGTTTGATTGTCGTCGCTGGTTTCTTCCTTCTGATGATACATTACGACGCAACAAGAGGAATTTCAGAAGGAATATTGTTGTGCGGAAATCTCCTCCTCCAATTTTGACTGGCGAAGAGATATTGTATGAACGACTTCTCGCTTTGGGTATTCCTAGGAGTATAGATTGCGGAGGAAACAATCATCCGAGAATTGATGGTTATGGAATTACCCATAATTGGTACAAGAATAGCATATTTTGGGATCTTCCGTATTGGAAAAATCTAAAGCTTCGCCACAACCTTGATTTCATGCAGATAGAGAAAATTTTTTTCGATAATATCATCAATACAGTAATGAATGTCACAGGAAAAACGAAGGATAACATTAAATCACAGAAGGATCTCGCAGAGTATTGCTCACGGAAGGAGTTACATATAAATGGAGATGGTAAAGCTCCAGTCCCGATATTCAGATTGTCTAATGAGGAAAAATATAAATTGTTGAATTGGTTGAAGGAAGACGTGAAATTCCCTGATGGTTATGCATCTAACATCGGAAGGTGCGTCGATATTCATGGAGGAAAGTTATCAGGGATGAAAAGTCACGATTGTCATGTATTCATGCAACGACTACTTCCCATATGTTTTTCTGAATTGATGGACAAGCATGCACACGAAGCAATCGGAGGTAACATGATTATTTTATATAGTATATAACTAGTGATTAATAATTTATAGAAGTACTAATTAATACACTTGAATTTTCAGGTATTGGCATATTTTTTCGAGATTTATGTGCGAGAAACTTAAGCGTAGATGTGGTTCGTAGACTTAAAAGTAACATAGTTACAGTACTATGCAATTTGGAGAAGATTTTTCCACCATCATTCTTTGATGTTATGGAGCATCTGACAGTTCATCTACCACACGAAGCCGCATTAGGAGGTCCAGTTCAATTTCGTTGGATGTATCCGTTCGAGCGATTTATGTTTCATTTGAAGAAAAAAGCCAAACAAAAAGCTCGTCCAGAGGGTTCAATTGTTGAACAATACGTGAATGAGGAGATATCGTTCTTCACTTCTTACTACTTCGAACCACATGTTCAAACGCGAAGTAGAAATCCAGACAGTTGTTCTTTTTTTAACAGTTTATTTGTAACATAATTTTAGGAATGGATAATTCAACTTTGTACATTGTAATTTTTTAAAAAAATTAATCATATTATTTGTAAATAATAAAGCGTAAAGGGTCGCAAGGGTCGCACCATTTATCCCTTGCGAACCTTTTACCTCTTCGACCCTTGACCCTGCGACCCTTAACCCTGCGAGGGAGACAAGGGCGCAAGGGTCCAAGGGTCGCAGAGGGACAAAGGGTCGCAGATGTACAAGGGTCGAAGGGAGATAAGGGTCACAGTGGTCCAAGTGGTCGCAAAGGTATAAGGGTCGAAGGGAGACAAGGGTCAGAGGGGAAAAGGGTCGCACGGTCGCATGGAAGATGTAATTTGGTACATTGTTCTTTTTTTAACAGTTTATTTGTAACATAATTTTGGGAATGGATAATTCAACTTTGTACATTGTAATTTTTTAATAAATTATTCATATTATTTGTAAATAATTTGTAAATAATAAATTATTTTGACTATATTGTTAGTATCGTTATTTTTGTGTGGATTTAGTATTATTATAACAAGAGTCGTAGAGGGACAAGGGTCGTAGGTGTCCAAAGGTCGCAGAGGAACAAGAGTCGCAGCGACCCAAAATTCGTAGAGGAACAAGGGTCGCAGGGGTCCAAAGATCGTAGAGGGACAAAGATCGTAGGATCCAAGGGTCGCAGGATACAAGGATCACAGAGAAATAAGTGTCGTATAGATCCAATGTTCATAATGAAACAAGGGTCTTAGGGTCGAATTGGGTCGGTGGATCGAATTGAATCGTAGAATGTCCGAAATATTTTGAAAATATCAACATCTATAAGAATATTTTTGAAGTTAAAATTATTTTTCTTTTTTAAATGATATTTTTGAATTGTCTTAACCTAGCTTTTTTTTATTAGCCTTAGAAACTTTGTGCTTTTTTTTCTTTGATTATATATTTTGTTTATTTGAAATCCTAACTTCATTTCTGCCCATAGGTATTTTTGCCTATTTCCTTTCGAAAGCTGTCAACGACGAGCATTGAAGCTCTTTTAGCTCCACCAATGGCGGCGGCTACGCATCTCCTCTCTCGAGCTCCGTCTCTACCCAAAACTCTAACTCAAAACCATTTCGTACAAAATCCACTTCCCGGAAAAGCCGTTTTGTCTCTTAGATCGAACTTGAAGCCCCTGAAACGCCTCTCCCTGAAAGCCGCGGTCTCCCAAAACTCCGGAACAACCCTAACCAAGGATGCCGGTGACCATACTGCTTCGTTTAACCACTGTTTCAAGAAATCATCTGACGGGTTCCTCTATTGCGAGGGAACTAGGGTTTTCGACATCATGGAGAGCGTGGAGAAGAGACCCTTTTACTTGTACAGCAAGTCACAGATCACCCGGAACTTCGAGGCGTACAGTGAGGCCTTGGAAGGATTGCGATCAATTATCGGTTACGCGATTAAAGCCAATAATAATCTCAAGATTTTGGAGCATTTGAGGGGTTTGGGCTGTGGTGCTGTGCTGGTCAGCGGAAATGAGCTCAGGCTTGCTCTCCGTGCTGGTTTTGATCCAACAAAGTAAGATTTTTTTTTGGGGGTTTTGTTCATTCGGTTCCTCCGGACTTTTGGTTATGTACATAAGAATGTCCCACGTATGGGAATGTATGTATTGTATCGCCCGTTCTTGACTTGAAGAATTATAAGTTTGATATCTGTGTATTAAGATGATATCCTCGGATATTTATCTCTACATAATTAAAAGATGTCTGCTGTTTTCCAGAAAATTGCTTGTAACTAGTAAGATTGTGATGTTTGCGCGATGAAAGATCCAATTATTTCGCCTTTGGAAAATAGTCTTAGCTGTTTGTTGATAGGACTATCAGCTGTCTGGTTGTATCAATCAAGGTGACTTGTTCATTTTTCCTGTAATCGAAACGTAGCGCCAAGTTCTGGCTTGATTCTCAGTTGCGTACTTTATGCTGTCTAGACTAGCAGGCTAGTAAGATTGTGATGTTTGCGCGATGAAAGATCCAATTATTTCGCCTTCGGAAAATAGTCTTAGCTGTTTGTTGATAGGAATATCAGCTGTCTGGTTGTATCAATCAAGGTGACTTGTTCATTTTTCCTGTAATTGAAACGTAGCGCCAAGTTCTGGCTTGATTCTCAGTTGCGTACTTTATGCTGTCTAGACTAGCAGAATGGTATATTAAAATTGACTGTGTTATCTAATAGGTGCATTTTCAACGGAAATGGAAAGCTCTTGGAGGACTTGGTTCTAGCTGCTCAAGAAGGTGTTTTTGTAAATGTTGATAGTGAATTTGACTTGGAGAACATTGTGCAAGCTTCAAGAATTGCTGGCAAGAAGGTCAATGTACTGCTTCGTATCAATCCCGATGTCGACCCTCAGGTATGACTGGATTATAATGTTAAAACTGCGACCTGGTTTGTTTTCTTTGTCGGCAGATTATTTGTAGCATCGATTGTTATAGACAGGTTTTACACATGATTATGGAATAGAAGTTTATAAGACTCTTGGTTAATTTTTTGATTTTGTTCTACCCATCAATTAGGAACCAGATATGAGCAATATTCGTAACTTTTGTGTTTATTATGTTTGCAGGTGCATCCATATGTGGCTACAGGAAACAAGAACTCGAAGTTTGGTATTAGGAATGAGAAGCTCCAGTGGTTTCTGGATGAGGTGAAAGCACATCCTGAGGAGCTTAAGCTTGTTGGAGCGCATTGTCATCTAGGATCTACCATTACTAAGGTACCTCAGCCACTGCAAAATTAGTAAAATTACTTTGCACGCATTCTTGAATCAAATATATTTGCACTTATGATCCCTGTTCTCTTTCCGGTTTTGTTTAGATTTTATGATCAAATTACGAATGCGGATGGCCTTCTAAACATGTTTCCAATGTGTGCTTTTTTTTCCTTTTTTAAGTTCTTGACACCAGGCTTTTGCATACATCATGCGTTTGTGTTTTTGTTTCAAGGTGGATATATTCAAAGATGCTGCTGTTCTGATGGTGAAATATATAGATGAAATCCGAGCTCAAGGCTTTGAAGTTAATTACTTAAACATCGGTGGTGGTTTAGGGATAGATTATTACCATACTGGTGCTGTCCTTCCCTCACCAAGGGATCTCATTGACACTGTAAGAATGAAATCTTAAAATTCATTCTTTTGTATTGCCCCTCAAATTTAAAATGCATAGAAGTCAGCATACCCCTATTGTTTCCTTGGGTTTTCAGGTTAGAGAACTAGTTCTTTCACGTGACTTGAATCTGATAATTGAGCCGGGGAGATCACTTATCGCAAACACTTGCTGTTTTGTGAACCACGTCACTGGTGTGAAAACCAACGGAACTAAAAATTTCATAGTGATTGATGGAAGTATGGCCGAACTTATCCGGCCCAGCCTTTACGGTGCCTACCAGGTAAAGAACATGCACGCAACAATTTATTGAAATTGTCTTGGGAAATTTTCATTTAGTTAGTAACCTCAGATTCTTGTTGATCTTTTACTAGCACATCGAATTGGTCTCGCCGCCGCCAGCCGAGGCAGAGGTGTCCACGTTTGATGTCGTGGGCCCTGTCTGTGAGTCTGCCGATTTCTTGGGGAAAGACAGAGAGCTTCCTACCCCTCCTAAGGTGAGACATGTCACTTGTAAATTGTTGCTCTTCGATCCTATTTGCCTCTAGAGCCTGAATAGTATGGATTTCTTGATGGGAGAGCTTCTTGTGATCATCACAGGGTGCGGGTCTCGTGGTTCACGACGCGGGTGCATACTGTATGAGCATGGCGTCCACCTACAATCTCAAGATGCGCCCTCCTGAATACTGGGTATTGAAACAATCTCTTTTTTCTCTCAGAAATGATGTAAAGAATAAACCTTGAATTGCTATGATGTGCATAGAACTCTGAACTCTCTGATCGGCGAGTAAAAGTTCTTAAACTTGCTTGAAACTAATGGTTAAGACCTTGAATTTAAACGGTTAGCTTGTTCTCCAGAATCTGCCATATCGATATTGACAGCAATAGTTTGAACATTCAAAATCAAAACATTTGGTTATGTTCTGCATTGTGTTTGCAGGTTGAAGAAGATGGATCTATAGCCAAAATCAGGCATGGAGAGACATTCGAAGACCATTTGCGTTTCTTTGAAGGTCTTTGAAAGCAAGAGAATCAATCACCTCTAAGTTTTGATTTTCCTTCCTCGTTTTCTCCCAAACTATAAAGATTCAGAAGCAGGGGCATGTTGTTTAGAAATTCCAATAATTTCCATCCTTCAGTGTTTCTTTTTAGTACAAGTTTAATGTTGTAAGAATGACAGAGCCATTCTGTGTTATGTCATGTTATAAGAATTTACTTAATTTAATTTCCTCAGCTGTATCAGTTCACACCAATGTCGCACCAAAACCAGAAACTTAAGTTACTAAAAGCAATGAATAGCAACAGAACACAAAAGATGTGAGCTATAGAATTCACACTTCTGGAATATTACTATATAATAGAATGCAAAATTTGCTCCAAAGAAAAATAAGATTCTTCAAGCACAATCAGAGTTGAGTTTTCCAATTACAATATTCAAACAGAGATATCCAAAAATACCCTGAAATGGAAACTTGATGAAAGAGACCTTGAACCTGAGGTGTAAAAGTTGAGAGCAAGAAAGAACTCGGTGGCGTCTTTCCTGTCAAGGATGCCCTTTGAGATCCCCTAATCTGTTCATTCCATAAGACCAACCAATCATGAATCGAAGCAAAAACATTTGAAGTTTGAATTTGGCATATCAATATTGAATCTTTTTTTTGTTGTTGAAGAACTGGGGAAGTACAATGGTACCTGTGAAATCGCATGCTTCTATACAAAAGCATAATGGTAAGAAGAATTGAAGCTGCAGCTGAACACAAGTGCCCCATGGAGTGCCCACTGATGATGTAATGGTTTGTGTTGTAAATTTTAAAGTCTGCAAAAGTTTCTATGTTGCCAAGAATGTAAGCCCCTGCAACAGAACATCAAAGCCGAGTTCAGAAGCATAATCTTTTTGTTGAAAAGGAAAAAAGAATCTGCTCTATCAAGAATGATTAACACAAACGGAAAAAGAAATTCCTAAGAATTTTTCGACCTTCATGCTCAAAAGTCGAAACCCGCAATGCAAGTCTTGAGCTTTTGCACAGTTTGCACCAAATCTTTTTACGAATCTTTTAAATGACAAAAACTGTAAACCAAAGTTCTACCAAAAACTTTTCCAAAATTTAACAGAATCCTGAATTTCCCAGCTTTTGGTTCAGTTCAGTTTAGTTTCGGGTTTAATCTGCTCCATGGTTAACCTTTACTGGTACAAACATAAAAGTAACCAAACGGCACTATTCTCATCCTAAAAGCTTTGCTTATTGTACCTATACAAAAAGTCCATGAAAGAGATTTGAGGTATGCAACAAACCTGTTGCCCAGAGCCAATATTTGGAATGGGTATACTTGGGAGGTAACAAAACAGTCATGATGGGAATTGCCACGCATGGGATCAACTGGAACGTCATGCACAACCGGAGATCATTAAACACTCTGCCACCAACTAGAGAAGCATAATTCATCCGCGGAAAGACAAGAAATGCGGTTGAAGATAAAGGTATGATTTAGTTATCCAGACATACCCTGCGTAAGCAACGCTGAGAAAGGCTATGAACAGAAGCGAGACAAGACAACTCAGTCCAACTCAGTCCAACTCTTTCCCCCGCCCTCTCAACCAAAAAACTAGAGAAAAGCGAGGAATATGCAATCAAAATCTGCAATTATCATTGTAAATCAAGAAACAGCTAGACAAAGCAGTAACAAGAACAAAAAACAACAAAATGAAAAAAATCCCTCGAAAAAAAGTTTAGACACCCAAAAGAAAATGCGAAGCTTGAACAAGGAGTATCTTATTTCACACTATTATACGGTTCAAGTGATACTGCAAAGACAAGAAGATTTGACTAAGCGTTGCTCCTATCCAAAGAAGAAGCATTTTCACGTGTCTAACATATTCTATTTAGACACCCCAAAAGAAAATGCGAAGCTTGAACAAGGAGTATCTTATTTCACACTATTATACGGTTCAAGTGATACTGCAAAGACAAGAAGATTTGACTAAGCGTTGTTCCTATCCAAAGAAGAAGCATTTTCACGTGTCTAACATATTCTTGCAGAAAATATCCGAGAAATTAAACTAATAAACACTACGAACCGGCAAAGTGTCCCAGACAAATCTATTATCATCAGGTTTCAGATGGTAATAAGCAGAGCCAAAAGCCAAGCCTGCAATTCCAGCATAGAACAGCACCCATCCCCATATTTCTCCTTTCAAACTGTATTGGAGAAAAAATCCAGCATAAGCACAACAAAGCAATGATACTAAATAAACAAATGCCGAAATATAATCTTTTAAAAAGGGAGAGAAAGAACCTTATGGTGAAGAAGCCTCCTCCAATGCATAGAACAAAACTCAGAACACCAACTATTAGGAAGGGGAAATTGGTCATTACATTCAATGTATTAGGCACTCCTGTTAATTAGCAAACAAACGGAAAACACCTGTCATTTACACATTGAAACGCACATGCAGAGAGAGAGAGAGAGAGAGAGAGAAAGAGTATCGATATGCGATTAAGAAAATCAATGACAGTAACTACAGCATTAAGCTCAGTCGTCAGATGCCAGAGGAAGAAAGCTTTGCCAATAGCAAATAGAAGAGAAAATGTTCAATCTCCAGATGTGGAAAACTACACAAATCCAAACACACATGCGCATACATACACATTGATAGATCATGGAAAAAACAGAGAAAGAGAGAGAATCCGCGCGGGAATTAGCGATGAACATTAACTTAAGCGTTCTATCAAATACCCGACCGTAACAAACGACACCAGTTGCCCATACAAACACGTGTTCGTACAAAAAACAGAAAATTTCAGTTGCCCAGATGAGAAAAACCGCGTTAATCGAAGACAAACAGAGATATGTACAGATTGTGTGTTGGTGATACCCAGGAAATTGCGCTTGTCTGCGAAGACATGATGATTGGGGGAAGAAAGAGGAACTTTGGGAGTGATAAACATGAAGATGACCCAACATAGAAACAAGCCGCCCAAAACTCGTTTTCTCCTCCATCTACTGATCTGTTGATTTGTCAACCACACCATTTAAAATCACTCTCGGGCTTTGAAAAGGCGAGGCCTTTCGTTTCAACAATGGCAATCACTTTTCTTCAGGGTCTGATCAATCTCGCAGGAAAGAAAAGAAAAATTTTTCGCCACTCGCTTATATTATTCGCCTCGTTTTCGTCTTTTTTTGTTTTCGATTCCAACAACGTGCGGCGGTATCTCTGACGGACGACGACCTGCTCTTCGATTTCTATTGTCCAGGTTGACGACTCTTGGGTCCCCAAAAACGCTGTCGTTTTCTGTAGTTTACGAGGATTACTAATACTAAACCTTCTGACCTACACAGAGTTTCTCAAATTTTTGTTCTATTTCAAAAAATCAAAATTTCTAAATAAACATACCATTTAATAATTGACAATTACCATAATATTAAAATATAAACTAGATTATACATGCGTTACGCATATATATATATATATTATATCTATATTATGTCGCATAAAAATTTTATGGAGTTAGAAAAATATTCATGTGAAAATAAAAAGAAAAATAAAATAAATTAAAATTTTAATAGTTATTGATTCATTAATTAAAAATAACAATGTAAACATATAATTGTTTTTAGATCTAATATAATTAATTTAGAATTTATATCAATGATAAGATATAATATTATTTAATATTAAAAAATATATCAATATTTAGATCATAATATATATTATGGGATTCAATTCAATACGATAATCTTGATCATGACAATTTCCTTCAAACCCTCATATTACTTTCCAAATATTCTTCGTCTGAACATGGAAGACATGGATGAATAATTTTTCAATGATTGTTTTCCAATTTTTTATGTCTAATCGATTTTAAAAGCTTGATTATAACCATATAAATTATCATATTAACACCACATAAACACTTCAAAAAAATATTAAAGAGAGTTAGGAATTCTCACAATGCAAAAATTGATTTATATAAATATATTATTTTCCTATTAAAAAATATTTAAATTTTAAAGTTTTGGTTTCAATATATATGTTACGTGGGATGAAAAATTGAACAGAAACAAAAATATTAGTAATATGAACAATTAAAAACAACAAATAAATTTTTTAATATTTCTTAAGATAATAATACTAAATTTTTATATTAAAAAATAATAACATGTATATATAATGTTTAAGAAAAACTATGATCACTTTCAAAGTGTAAAAAATTTTCATATTATAGTTTAATAACTTAACATTAATGGATAATTAGTCATCTAACCACTGATTAATGATAAATGTTATAATGTATTTTTTTAAATAATGATATACCAAATTTCTTTGTAAATTTCAATTTAATTTTATATAAAAAAATTAAAGGTCCTCTAAAAACCTACAATATTAATTATAAAATACCCCACACAAAACACATGATTTATATAATTTGGATCATCTTTTTTTCTTAAGAGGTAAAACGTATTATTTTTCTTTGTAAAAATAAATTTTTTCCTAAATAAATAAAAATATGTATGAAATTTTTTATTTTTGTGATCAAATTATATGTTATAACAATAGAATAACAAATAAATTTTAACTTCTCAATATTATTAATTATTTTTTAATAAATTTAATTCAATAGTATAACTATTTTAATGATTAAATAAAAATTGAGAACTTTTAGATTATTTAATTTATTATATGAATATTTCCTTTTATTTCATCCACATTAACACATGCTAATTTCTACATATTTTCTTTTTAAGAAGAAAAAAGAATAAATTAATAACAGAACAAAAAAATGAATATAAAAATCAAATTGTTTATATAAAAATAAATTCGATGTTGTGGATGCTTAGGTGACTAAATTATTTAATAATATAAATTATTTAATTTTTCATGAAATTATTTTTGTAATCAATTATAGATATTTTTTTATATCATTAATGTTTTTTATTTTATCTTTCGAATAATTTTAGATTATATTCTAATATTTCATTACGTTTTAATAATTTGACATTTTAATTTCTAGTACTTAAAAATTAATTATTTCAGAATTTTTTTCTAAACATTATTAAATTAAAGATATTAATCAATATTTAACACAAAAAGGAGAAGGAAGTGAGCAAATAGTAGAGACATGCCAACAACGGTTTTTTCAAATTTTTTCATAGCAAAACATTGAGAAGATGATGTCGATAAATACAATGAGAATACTAACCAAACAACAATAATAAAAATGAATGTAAATTTAATTTTTTATTATTTTAAATATTTGAAATAATTAAATGTTTCTTAAAATTGTTATGTATTTTTTGTTGAGAATTTTAGTTATTAAGATTTAAATATTTTTTATATAAATATATTCTTTCTAATTTTTTTTACTTTTTAGAATAATATATCTGTAATTAATGTTTACAAGGCGAAAATTGAATCGTCTAAAAATTAATTGAAAAGTAATTTAGTTTATTAGTTTCAAGTTTTTAGTTTATATTTCATACATTTAATTTTTTTAAAAGTTTTTAAATTTTTTAAGCAATTTCTATAAGTTTAAAATATTTTGAATTTCAAAAATTTTATAAATATTTCCTATTTAAACGTAATAAATTTATTTTGAAGTTATATTTATTTTTATTTAATATTAACAATAATAATAATAACTCTAATAAATACTTATCACCCACGACATTTTTCTTCATCTTTCTCTTTCCTGATTTCTTTCTTCTTCTTGCTTATCTTCCTTTTCTTTTTTATGCATATTCATCATCCTCCTCCTTTCTTCTCTCTGCTCTGACTCTGGCCAATATGCTCCGTTCTGCCCCACCAGCTCTCTTTCTGTGGTTTGAGTGTTGTCTAATGGTTTGACACCCTCAAGGGTTATGGTTTTATCACCCCGACAATGGCGACGATAATCTCTTCGTCCACCAATCCTCCATTAGATCTGAGGGTTCTGTATTCTGATTCCGGAATACGTTTCACGATAAAGAATGAAATTTAGATTTGTTATACAAATTATAAGTTATGTTAAAACATTTCATCAACAATTAAAACAACAATTTTAGGCTCATAAAATTAGATTAAATATCTTGTGAAATAAATAAAAATAAAAGAGTAGATTGTCAATAAGAAGCATGTAATGAGATTTTATTAAACATGTTTTTATACTTATTATTACCATAGAATGCATAAAATTAGTAATAATTTCATAAATTTAAATAACCAAATTTGATTATACAATTAGAATATAATAGGGTTGCACATTACAATATGTATTAACATATATGACCACATATTTAAAGTATAAGAAGATAATGAAAAACATTTTGAAAATAATATTTGAGAAACAAATGTTAACACATGTTATACACAACAAAGTATGACGGATAATATATAAAATGAACAATCAAAACAATAAAGATATGAATATAAACTCAAATAAAATAGTAGTTTATGAGTAGAAAATATATAAACAAAAAAATAGCAAATTAAAACAAGATAAATATATAAATATGATCTAAAAATAAACTACAAGACTAGCAACACATGTAAATTACACACATTTTCATCAATAAGAAGCATATCTGAACCAATAAGTTGACCCCCTTTTTTCAAATTTCGAGCCTCTCAAAAATAGAATAATCTTCCTACAATTATCTGTTTACTACGGTCAATCAATAGATCACTCAAACCAATGTTAGTGGTCATAGAACGGTTAATTTATAATTTAGGTGTATCCATTGGAAAGCTAAAATGGAACTTTTTTTAGATTTTTTGTTGCTTAAAAGATTGAGAAGGAAAAATGTAAGATGTAAGATTGAGAATGTAAAATGTAATATTTATACTAAAGGTTAGAGTATAATGGGGTGAGTTATTAGTGTAGTAACGGTGCAACAATAAGCAAATAAAGTGATATAATTATTATCATAAATATAATAAAATTTAATTAATTTTATAAATATGATCTAATATTATTATATATTTGTAAAGTGCATATTTATTATATTATTATGTATAATTTAGAATTAATATAGTTATTTATCCAAAAATAGATGAGTTGGAACAATCCCAACATATTTATAAAATTATATCACAACTAAAATAAATATTTGTGAATATATATAAAGAAAATAGTTATTGGTAAATAAAAAAATATAATATACATATAATTTATAAGAAATGTAAAGAGTTTTTTACCTATTAATTTGGTCAATAGATACTTTAAATTGGTCAATAGAATAATATTGATATTAAATACATAACATAAATATACTTTTAATGTATATTAAACAAACATTTTTTGTGGAAAATACTGTTATAACACAATTTGATGCATAAACATTGTTTTTTTATTACGTGATATAAACATAAAATTTAGACAATTATAAAAAATTTTATTTATAACAATAACTATAACAAAATTAATAACTATAATTAAAATTAACTAATAATTATAAAAAAAATTAAAGGATTATAAAAAAGGTGAAAAACATTAACATGTGATAAAAAAATAATGTAATATTAATTAAAAATATTTTATTTCAATAATATATATATATATATAATTTTTAAATTTTATTAAATATATATATAAAAAATATAAATTTATATCAATTTTAAAATAATAATTAAATAAAATTAAATGATGATAAGAATTATAGCCTATTTTATTTTAAAAAAATTAATTATTAAAATAAGTATATGTTATATAAAATAATAATTATAAAAAAATTAATAATTTATATATTAATTCAAATATATAATAAAATTAAATTTAAGATTTGTGAATATATAAAGAAAACAATTATTGATAAATAAAAAATATAATATACATATAATTTATAAGGAATGAAAAGGGTTTTTTACCTATTAATTTGGTCAATAGATACTTTAATTGGTGAATAGGAATAATATTGATATTAAATACCTTATATAAAATAATAGGTTAGTGGTTATAAAGAATTTAAAGTAGAGAGTAAAATTAAATTATAAATTAGAATAGAAAATAAAAAAATTATGATAGTATTAATAATTTTATTTCATACTAGTATAAATTTCATAAATAAGTTATTTTATTTGGATTTATTCGTTTTAAATTTAATGTAATTGTTATAGAATTTATATAATTTATGAATTATTATTTTTTGTATTTATTTTAATTTATATAAATTGAAAATAGGATATTTATTTAATATATATATATTTATATATATATATTGAATATATTTTTTATATCCAAATTACCAAAGATATATATACAAAAAAAAACTCTTTGTTAAGAGAGGAAAAACTTTTTTATATATATAGAATATATTAAATTTAAGAATAATTACAATGGATATTAAATTTAGCTTAGTGGCTCTAAAGAATTTATAATGGAGAGTAAATTTAAATTATAAATTAGAATAAAAAATTAAAAAAAAATTAAATGTTGCTTAGGTGGTGCAAGGAGAATGCACCATATCCTCCTTTTTATATATAGATTTTTTCTTAAGAGATTAAACTTATAATCTTTTTTATCTTTATTATAATCCATATAATAAAGATCAATTTTTTCTTAAGAGGTAAAATTTTTTTAGTTGTAAAATTAGATTTTTTTATAGATAAATAAAAAATTATGTATGAAAATTTTAGTTTGTATAAGAAAATTATATGTTATAACTATTGAATAAAAAAAATTTTAACTTCTTAATATTAATATTATAAATTATTTATTTTTTCTCTCCAACTAAAAAATAAATATTAATTGTAACATAAATATAAAATTAATGTAAACAATTAATATTTAATTTTTATATAAAAAACAAATTTGATGATATGGATGCTTAGGTGGCCTAAGAAGAAGAGAGAAAAACACCATATTTATATATATATTATTTAAATTCAGAGGCGGCTCAGTCCATGTGCCACAAGAGCATTGAACATGATCTCAATGAGTTTAGGGCCCATTATTTTAAAAAAAAATTAATATTTAGAATAATTTTAAAAATTAACAAATTAGAATAGCTCTTTTCAAATGAATGTTGTAAATATTTATTATATATAAAGGAAATGTTTTGGATATTTATGTTAAAAGGTACAAAAGAGCCTATTTTAATTTTGTGGCACAAGATCTCTTTTATAGTTGAATCGGTCATGTTTAAATTTTAAAGTTTTCATTTCAATATATATGTTATGTGAGACGACTAATTAAACGGAGACAAAAAAATAGTAATGTGAACAATTAAAAAAATAATGTTTTTAATATTATTAATATAATAATACTAAATCTTTAGATTAAAAAAATTAATAACATGAATATATAATGTTTTTACAAAAACTATGATCACTTTCAAAGGGTAATAATTTTCAGATCGTACTTTAAAAGTATTACTAATTACTTAACATTAATTGATAAATTAGTCATTTAATCACTGGTTAATGATAAATTTTATAATGTATTGTTTAAATGATATAGCATACATTAATTATATCTGCATGGTGTTCAAAAGGTAGTATTTTTATTTTTTTTCTTTGTAAATTTCAACTTGATTTTATATAAAATAAAGAAAGATCTTCTAAAAACCTACAATATTAATTATAATATATCCCACACAAAACACATGATTCATATAGTCTCTTATAATTTTCTCGTAAGAGATTAAAGTTATAATCTTTATGATCTTTATTATAATCCACATAATAAAGATCATCTTTTTTTTTCTTAAGAGGTAAAACTTTTTTTTCTCTGTAAAATTAGATTTATTTTGTTTTCTAAATAAATAAAAATTATGTATGAAAATTTTTTTAGTTTGTATAAGAAAATTATATGTTATAATAATAGAATAACAAAAAAATTATAACTTCTTAATATATAAATTATTTATTTTTTCTCCAATTAAAAAATAAATATTAATCGTAACATAAATATAAAATTACTGTAAACAATTCATATTTACTTTTTATATGAAAAACAAATTTGATGATGTGGATGTTTAGGTGGCATAAGGAGAATAGAGGAAAACATTCTACTTTTAAGACACAAAGTTACAACCGAAGATAATTGGCACCAACTATATTCAACTTAGCTCCTGGTCTTTAAATTTTTGCAATACATGTCAACTTTCCAAAGAACTCTAAACTTCCCTTTACTTCTAGTTTATTTCATGCTAAAAAAAAACCATTAGAACTATTACACTGTGACTTATGGGGATCTGCTCCTGTAACTTCTGTCCAAGGTTTTCGTTATTATGTGATCTTTATTAATAACTACTCTCATTTCACTTGGATATTTCCATTGAAACAAAAAGTGAATTCTGCAGCACCTTTATAGCATTTCAGAAATCAGTTGAACTACAATTAAATATAAGAATCAAAGCCTTCTAGTGTAATGGAGGAGGAGAGTTCAACAACAACGTATTTTTGAGCCATCTAACCGAAAAAGGTATTTCAATAAGAATGTCTTGCCCCTACATTCCTGAACAGAATGGAGTCTCAGAACGAAAGCATACACATGTTGTAGAATTAGCCTTGTCCATGATGCTCCATGCTTAGGTACCTCTTTCCTACTGGGTTGAAGCATTCGTCATTGCAATTATTTGATCAACTTGCTTCCATCTACTACTCTACAAGGTAAAATTCCATACTCTCAGCTGCTTGGATCAGAACCTAACTACAACTCCTTAAGAATCTTTGGTTGTTCTTGCTTCCCTTACTTATGGCCATATGCCTCTAACAAATTTGATCCAAGATCATTACATTGTGTTTTCTTGGTTACAACAATATATACAAAGGGTATCGTTGTCTCTATCCACCAAAAGGTAAAATTTACATTGTCAGACATGCTATTTTCAATGAGAATTCTTTTCATTTCTTCAGCTGAATACAATTCTCTCACACCACAATATTCCTTTAAATTAACACAAGCATGACAAAAAGGAAACCAGATATCCTATTCTAACTCTTCTCCAGCACACAACACAGAGACCAATATACCAAACTCCAATTACAGTTATAGAACCAGATCCTACATCTACCATAGTCAATCCTTCCTGGGTTACCAATCAACACACATCTGAAACATCTACTCCTTGTTCATCTCACTGACTACAACCTCCACTATACCATTCACCCCTCAAAACCAGCAAAACAGCTCTGTCACACCCCATGATGGTATGCCTCTATGTGTGAGCAATACATGCAATGTGTGAGATTACACAAAGTTATCTTTGTAAATCACAATCCTCAGTGTCTCCCTTTACTCTCACATAGCAATCCCTTCATTTTTATTGTATGATAAAATTTAGAATTGTAATATAAACATAGAATCTACGATTTTGGATTGAATGGGAGAGGAAACCCTAAATACTTTTCATTGGTCGTGAAACCTGACGTAATGTCATCACAGATGAGAAGAGCGTGGATATCATTCATTTCTTTATATTTCGCAATTGAACGAATGTATTAAAAAAATACAAATTTATAAAATGAAACAACTTTCACGAGAGGATAGATTATAATAAGAATAATACATAAATGGGTTGTAGGCGACGCCAGTGTCCTCTGCGTCGTATGACGCCATCCCTACTGACACGAGGGTCACAATACAAGCCCTTTTTCCTACGTTACATATTACTTGAACTGGAATCATCATTGTTCGGCAATGGGTGTACATAATTCTCTCACGCTTCATCAGAATATCGGATGCTTACCATCTTAGAGTTCAAAAAATAGATTTATCGCAAAAACTTCTTCAACAAGTTAAGAGAAGTTTGATTCTTGTTGGAGATTCCGGCCCAAGTTTAGGTCTTTCAGTGAATTTGCTCCACCCCCATCGACCAAATGAGGGAATACGACATTATAACGATAAAAAGGTCATTGAATAATGATCAAGGACAGATCGAAAAGCTCACCCCAAGGATTGTATTTTATAAATTTATTCAGCTAGAAAAATATAGAAATCTAAGCAAGACCTGCTTGTAACCATCTTAAAGATCAGGCATACCCTTCCCGGTTTTAGCATCGTATGTCTTCTCCAAGACCAGCTCCAACGGAGTATCCTTGGCACCAGCTGAAACAGAGCACATAAATAATTAAAACTCAGGCACATGCTTCCATTCTTCACTAAAATTTTTGCTTTTATATTCATCTATGAGATTTCAAACAAGTATATCGTGATTGTACCAACGGTGGGTCTCGGTGTTGCCCTTATCTTCAGAATCTCAGGGCGAGGGATAATTGCACCAGAAGTACCTATGCCTCTGGCTACTCTCACTTTTGTTCCATCTTCGAGGTATTTTACACCGACTTTACAAGGTTTCCTGAGGTACAGACCACAGGTGAGCACTCGCAGTGACTGGTGATACAAATATCATAAACGCTGCTACAACATACCCCGTGACTGGATCAACAACTTGGACATTTGAAACATGAAGGGGTGCCTCCACAGAGAAAATCCCTCCTTCATGACCTTGCCCTCCCTTGATATGCTTTTTGACCTGTGAAAGTTTAACAAAGGAGGACTCAGGAAAAATGGCCGTAACATTAAGGAGAACAAGTCTTAACTCGAGAACAAAGGTGCCCATGTTTCTGCTGAGCAATGGACTTCAGTATGAATCTATCGAAAACCTTAGACAATCCAAGTAAAAGTGTGCATATTCAACCTCAGACGTAGAAGATGGATAGCAGAAACATCAAGAATAATAAGAGAAAAGAAAAGCCTCCCACCAGATTCTTCCCTTCAACAATCACACGGTTTTGGGATCTGATAACACGCTTAATGGTTCCAGTCTCACCCTTATCTTTTCCACGAATGATCATCACCTATGGGAACAATAAATACACCACATCAGGACGCTAGACATGGTATTAAGAGCAGAGCAGTAAATAAATAACATTTTTGGAACAGCAATCACAGTGGTCCTCACATTGTCCCCTCTGAGTATCTTCCAGTGTCTAATGAGTTTCTCGGCTGCCTTCCAACCCATCTCTGCAACTTACTGGAGAACACCAGAGACAAGTATTGCCATGAACGTGAATCAAACGTCTTGAAAACTCGAAGAATGATAGTTGAACATTATAAAGCATTGTAATCATAAAACTAACACAGACCCACAAAACAGGTAGCTCGGGCAGAAGCCACCGAGCAAAGAATAGACCCAAATCACGTCCAAAAGGTCTTTCAATTCTCGACAAGAAACAATGAAACAAGTTTGAAACAAAGCAGCAGCAAAAGGTGGGGATATCCCAACAAAGCATTCTGCTAAATCGACAGCAGAGCAGGTCATACGAACCCCGCAATTAAAAATACCATAAAAACAAAACAAATCTCAAAATTCTTGTTCGAATAATACAGATGCAGAAACAAAATCGATCCAGTATCCTAAGCAACGAGAGAGATATTGAAGAAACCTAAGCAGAACTTGGTCTCCTTCCTGACCCCCGCAGAGATCGATCGGCCAAGGAGACGCTGAGGCGGAGAGCGGCGAAAGAGGTAGGCGCTGCGACGGCACGTGAGAGAGGAGGAGAGGCGGAGAGGTAAACGGAGAGCCAACCTAAGCAGAACTTGGCCTCCTTCCCGACGCTCGCAGAGATCGATCGGACAAGGAGACGCTGAGGTGGAGAGCGGCGAGCGGCGAGCGGCGGCGTGTGAGAGAGGCGGAGAGGTAAGCTGAGAGTTAAGCGGAGAGTTTGAGACGGAGAGAGAGAGAGAGAGAGAGAGAGAGAGACTTGGCGGCTAAAGAGGAAGTAATGTGTTAACCTAATGTTATTTTGGTAATTTATGAAAATATTAGGGGCATATTTGTAATTTTTTTCGTGTACCCACATGCCATCGTTTGTGAAAATAAAATATCCGTCCCGAATCGGAATCCGAACCCGAATCCACGGGTAATAAAATTTTTTTACCCACACTCGCAGATACTAGTAATTTTTCGTGGGTTCGGGACGAATTTCGGATCGGACGGATTGTGCGGGTTTTTTGTCCATGCCTAACAAGCATTAAGGATCCAACAAGGGTATTCGAGCATCTACAATACAAACAATTCTTTTTATGATGCCAACAAGGTTTGAGTTTCAGTACCGAAATCAGAATGTTCATCATAGTTTCCAGATTCGTAGCAACTAAACCCTAGACCCTAAAGCATTCCAGTATCAGTTATTCATCATTAAAGCAGAAGAAGATTCAACTCCATCCATTGAAACCAAAAGCAAAGGAATAATATGATGATCAATCGTCACTGAATGACGAATAAACCTATCTTTTACTAGCTAAAAATCTTACACGATCATACATATATTAATGTAATCTATATATACATCATTCTCCCTATCCATAATCAGAACCATATAGCCATCATTCTTCCTATCCATAATCAGAACCATAGAATTCATGGACGATTTACCGAAAATGAAGAGAGGGCGACGAGAGGAACAAGCCAACGGTACTGCTGCAAACCCAAACGAGCAGGGAGACAACCGGAGGGAGACGAGACACAACGGTAGGAGAGAGGCGACGACAGGGAAGCAGCGGTAGGAAGAAGACAGGCGACGGTTGGAACCATAGAATTCATGGACGATTTACTGAAAATGAAGAGAGGGCGACGAGAGGAACAAGCCAACGGTACTGCTGCAAACCCAAACGAGCAGGGAGACAACCGGAGGAAGACGAGACACAACGGTAGGAGAGAGGCGATGACAGGGAAGCAGCGGTAGGAAGAAGACAGGCGACGGTTGGAACGAGGGAGGAGGGGTGATAGTGCGACTTTGCTGCAGAACCAGACGACGGAGACTGAAGGCAAGGGGGCGGCGATGAAGAAAAGGGTCGAGTAATGGAAGGGAAGACCAAGGCAGTGACAGATGCGACGATGAAGATGAACGACTTGGCGAGCGACAGAATGGAGAAGAAAGGAGAGCGACACAGGGTAGTTCGGGATTAAAAAAGTTTTTTAAGACCAACACTACGTCATTTTGGTCTTCACCAAAAATACGTCGTTTCAATAAACTTAGCGAGAAAAAAATAAAGCCGCCTAGGCTGCCGTCGAGCGACTAATCGGCCGCCTAGGCGGCCAAAACGTCCAGAAGCTCTGATTTGCCATTAATCAAGACGTCCGCCCACCGTCCAGCGTCTAGACGCTACCTAGACCGATTTCTTGAACCTTGATAAATACAGAGGGAAAAGGAACTCTACAAAAATTCACTCAAAATCGAACCCGATGAAACGGGTGTCACGTACCAGTAGAGAAAAAGAACCTTAGATTGAGAGCACAGAAACCGCCAGTGTTGGGGAGAAGAAAAGAGCAATTTTAAGTCGGTGAGGAAAGAGCAATTTTATGATTTCCGGCGTTATGCAGGAAAGAGGCGCAAAGCAGAAGGTTGAGTTTGGCGAATAATCCTATCTTTCACTAGCTAAAAATCTTACACGATCATACTAATATTAATGTAATCTATATATGCATCATTTTTCCTATCCGTAATCAGAACCATATAGCCATCATTCTTCCTATCCATAATCAGAATCATAGAATTCATGGAGGATTTACCGAAAATAAAGACGAGGGTAACGAGAGGAACAAGCCGACGTTACTGCTGCAATTTAATGTGTACTGACTTTCTAATAATTGTTTTCGTGTTGCAGTTATGCTTACATTTATACATCTAACGGTGTGTCTCTTCATGAATGGGCAATTACTTTCTCCTAAAGTCGGAAATATTCTCCTAAGGACAATGATGGCTTGTGTGCTATTTGTGTTGATGGTGGAGATCTTTTGCTCTGTGATAACTGCCCTAGAGCCTTCCACTTAGGTAAAGCGGTAATCATTCGTACTCTAGTATCTATTTCCTTTTTTTCGGCTCTCTACTTGCATCCACTCTAGCTTTGCTATCTTATATGAGTTATTAATTCAATAAGTATGTTTATAATAGTGGGAATTATTAGAAGATATGCACGGATAAGATATTTTTAGACGTTCTTTTATCATTATAGTAAAAACTCTGAGTTCTAGAAAGAGGGGGCTCAGTTGGCCGTCGTATTTTTTAAATTCATGTACAAGTTTCTGACTGAACTTAAGTCTTCTCATTTACTACTGTCAATGTGTATTTTACTTTTAAGTAGTTTTATGTTTGAACAAATTTGGTTGGTGCATGTAGAATGTATTTCTCTCCCAAGTATACCTCGTGGTAACTAGTGATGTAAATATCACGAGAAATGGTCTGAGAGCGAAAAATACGGAGAGCACAAGGTGAATTTTGTTGCAGCGGGACGACACGTGGGAGTTGATCCTGTTGATCAGGTGGCTAAACGTTGCACTCGAGTTGTCAAAAACATTGAAGCTGAAACCAGTGGATGCATATTATGCAGGTAATTGTCTTAATTGACTAAGTTGCTCTTCTGATGTGTTTATGTTCGATATGTTTTTATCCATGACTTCCTTGTAAGAAACCTCGGTAAACTTGTTTCAGTAGTGAGGACTAGATCTCTGTTTAAAGTGACTGAAAGATACAAGTTGTTGTTCTAATAGTCACTTTTGGCATTTATATATATAATCAAATTAAGTAAATAAATATAAAAAATGGTAAATAAATGTAACAAATGCCATGACAAGATTAAATCTTGGCTGATGAAACAGTGTTTCGACAATGGTTCTAATTTCAGCAGATCAGGATTTGGGCCACGTACAATTATCATATCTGATCAGGTATGTTCTCAATGGTAGCTAGATTTTTTAACTATATGATACTGTGACTTGCCGCTAATTAATATTTGCTGTTATATTTTTTCATTGCAATAGTGCGAAAAGGAGTACCACATTGGCTGTTTGAGGAGCCAGAAGATTGCAGATATGAAATGACCACATATGAAAAATATTACATGTGTGTCTTCTTCTGCATGATGCACAGAATTCAGCTTGATACTAGTATTATGATTTTTCCGATAGGAATTACCAAAAGGAAATTGGTTTTGCTCTACGGACTACACAAGGATCCACTCTACATTTCAAAACTTGCTTCTTGATGGAGCTGAGAAGCTTTCATGTTCTTCTTTGGAAATAATACGAATGAAGCAAGAAATTGATGTAGATGCCACTACTGAAATTGATATTCGATGGAGATTGAGTAGTGGAAAAGTTGCTTCTCCTGAGAGTCGTATATTGCTTTCTCAGGCCCTAGCAATAGGGGTGTAAAATGAGCTGCAAGCTCGCGAGCCAGCTCTAGCTTGGACCATATTTAAGCGAGTCGAGCTGGGTATTTTCTAGCTCGTTTAAAAAACGAGCTCACGAGCTGAGCCCAAAACGAGTCTGAGCTTAGACGAGCTGGCTCGCGAACTGACGAGCTGGCTCGCGAGCTGAAAAAAAATCAAGTACAAAAATAAAATATTTTCCTTTTTTGTACATCATATATAATATTGTATTTAATAAAACATAATATGTTGTTTAAACATAGTATACTAGTATAATATATTTTTCCTTTTTCTAATAATTGATATAACAAAATAAAGAAACAATTTAGTAAAGTTATGAGCGGTCGAATTTAGTACAATGGTATTTTATACTTTTTATTCGAGAAAGTTATTTTTTATTTAGTACAATGATATTTATAACATTATGTTTGAATTAATGTTTTCATATTTTCGATATTTTATTTGATTCGTTTGATATTTTTATCATATATGATATTACAACTAATTCAAAATAATTAAATAGTTTAGCTAGCGAGCCGACTCGTTTTTTGGCGAGCTAGAGGTGAGTCGAGCTGAGCTGGGATTTTCCAGCTCGTTTAAAAAACGAGCCGAGCTGAGCCAACTTATTTTTTTGCGAGCTGAAGGCGAGCTGAGCCGAGTTGAACCGAGCCAGCTCATTTTACACCCCTACCTAGCAATCTTTCATGTGAGTGACTTTGGTAATATAGACATTTATTGCCCCTTATAATTATTTCACCCATTCACTTTCATTTCATCCAACCCACTGAAAACTATTGGAGGTGCTCTACTACAGACATGTATGCATCAAATTAATTATTTTTTTTCAGATAAGTTAACAGAGCTGTATCTAAGTTTATGTGATATCTTTGTCTCAGGATTGCTTCGACCCTATAGTTGATCCAGTTTCCGGGCGTAATCTTATTCCTAGAATGGTTCATATTGCGTTAGAGTCACATGGTTAATGCTAGAACAAAAGAAATCAGCGAAGAAGCAGCAACAACGACGAAGAAATTGAAATCGTCGAAAGAAGAACAATCTGAAATCGCTGAAGAAGAAGCAACGAAGAGGAAGCAACGGCGAAGAAGACAAGATGAGAGAAAATGCCCAAAAAAAATTCAGAGAAAATCGCCGATGAAATACCAGAAGAGATATAATGAAGGATTCGCCGGATGAAAAAGAGAAGAATCGGCGAAGAACCAGAGATACATAAGGAACAAAGACCGAAGAAGAAGACTCGAAGAAGAAAAATAGAACTAGAAGCCGGCGAAGAAGATAGAACCACCGGCGAAAACAGAACCACCGTCGAAAAAGAGGAGCGAAAGGGAAATTTCAAGGGATATTTGCTCTGATACCATATTAGAAAAGGAAAAAAAAAATTTATTGATTAGATTAGATTTTATTGATTTAAAAATACATATGGTCATGTGTATTTATAATACACAACAAGATCAAGAAAGAAATAAAGAAGGAAAGAAAAAAATAATGAAAGAATAATTTAAAACAAACTAAAAGAAATAAAAAATATCAAGATCCATTTATATATGAGAAATAAAAAATATAAAAAATATGCACAAACATAATTTATATATGAGAATATCTTATTTATATATGTGATGCTAAATGAAGTTTGATATGCAATAATCTGGATTTCAATAATTCAATTGATTTCGTAAAATATGTTCATATGACATTTAGAGCGAGCATATCTGAGATCCATTTATATATAAATCTGACATAATTTATATATGAGAATATCTTATTTATATCTGTGATGCTAAAAGAAATAAAAAAATATCAAGATCCATTTATATATAAAAAATAAAAATTATAAAAAGTATGCACAAACATAATTTATATATGAGAATATCTTATTTATATATGTGATGCTAAATGGAGTTTGATATGCAATAATCTTGATTTCAATAATTCAATTGATTTCGTAAAATATGTTCATATGACATTTAGGGCGAGCATGACCCATTTCATGATGATAAATAATGCCGTAAAGAAAACAAAAATACACATTTCGTCTTCTCTCATTAATCTAATAATTGAAGACAAATTTTAATAATCAAATATGTAAACCTCGTCTTATCTCATTAATCTAATAATTGAAGACAAAGTAGGATTTATGATTTTTAACATCAAATATGTAAACCAATGATGAAAGATATGAAAACCACATCAAATAGGAATATTTATTTTTATAAAAAGATTCATATTAATTAAAAATCAAACTAAAAGAACATAATAAATCCCCAAATCCATAAAGTTCTTTGATGATTGAAAAACTGTGGTATATTTTTTTTTAAAAAAACAAGAGCTAAAACTGATAATTTAAAATATATCTACGTTTCTTAGACGTGGTATAAGAAATATCGATGTTAAAAAACAATTTTAGGGATTAAAAGATATAAGATGTTTATACTTTTATAAGTAATTTAGTAAGAATGAAAATTGATAGTGAGTTGGAAAGAAGAGTTATATTCCGAACATAGTAATTAATAGATTAGTAGAGTTCAAATATTTTAATATAAATTATCTTACTTAATAAACTAATTGATAATTAATAATGTTGATACATTGAATTCACAGATTCTTACAAAGATGAGATAATAGTTAGGTTCAAGTCACTATCAAATTTTGAATTGGCATTAAATGAGAGAGATTAGGCACCGTGTTTTGTAAATAATGTTTTATTTCATCTTGTATCTCATAATTATTGTTCCTAATATAGAAAAAGTATTCCAAACAAGAAAAAAGGAATTTCATAATTATTGTTCCTAATATAGAAAAAGTATTCCAAACAAGAAAAAGGAATCTGCACAAACAGAAAGAAAATTTCTTATTTATAAAAAAATCTATTTATATTTTAGTTTATTTTAGCATGGAAAATAAAATGACATTTCAATATGTTACTTAAAAATTTATAAGGACAAACTATCTATATATATAAATTATATCTATACACAAATTATTATTGTGGGAAGTATATATTATTATCTTATAGTTTTAAATATTTAATATAATGGCTTAATGGTTACTTGTAAAACAAAATTTTTTAAATACAGATCTATTGTTATGGTAAAATTAGTAAAATATGACATAGCATAATAATTTCTTTATTTCGAACAAATATATTATATATAGTCTCGATATATTACAAAACAAAAAATTGTTATAGTGAACTAAAAGTTGGTACACTATAACACAGATGATTACATCAAAATGATGTAAATTTATTGTGAAACATTTTAAGACTATATTTTTTGGATTATATGACTTTACAAGTTAAATCAAATGAATTATATCGAATCGTTTATTTTCATGTTGTTTATACTTTAGCGGAGTGTATGAAAATAATTTAAACACCCTCCCGTAGGTTTCATATTTACCGGAATGCCACAATGGACTAAAAGAGCATATAAAAGGTTCACACATTGTAATGATTTAAGCACATTGCATAATCAGATTTGCCGCATATCTTCACTTTACTCTCACGCCAACATACCTCTTACATTTCACTTTCCCTAAACGGATACCCCGATTTTCTCTAAACCATGTCGATTAAACCAAGTTCCGTATCGGTTTTTGTTCTTCTTATTGCTATTTTCTCCTTCATTCTTGCTTTCTACACAATCCCCTTGCCTTCATCTCTTTCCTCCATATCTACTTACATACGAACTGATTCTCAATTCGGAGTGTATGTGTTACAATCTATTGTTTACAAAGGTAAACTCCACCATGACCGTCCCCATGACCCGCCTGCAAAGTGTCAAGAGAAGTGGATGTCTAGGCTTAGAAATACATACAAAGCTTCTCTAGTGTTAACCGTTGATTTGCACGGTTGTGGAAACTTCAGCAGCGTCCAGAGCGCAATTGATGCTGTGCCCGCGTTTAGCATTTCCACGACTCTCATCATCGTTGATTCGGGTATTTATAGGTACTATCTTCGATCTTCTTTTACTCTTTCTCTATCTTATGAGGTAGTTTAATTATCGTATGGTTTTATGAATTTGGTTGTTTAATACTATATATAAGTTTTCGATATGTTATAATACAATATAACAATCCATATTCATCACAAGAGAATCAAATATCATAACATTCACATAATTACAAATCATGTTTATCAAATAATGGGTTTGAGTTTAGTTCAATTAAAATTTAGTTTAAGCATTTAGAATCGGTCATATATATATATATATACATATATATATATATGATCAATAAAGCACGGNNNNTCTTTTGTAGGAAAAAAGTGACAATCTATACGAACAAGACCAACGTGTCGTGATGCGGAAGAGGATATGAGAGCACATCTATTGAGTGGAATGACAAGGCGAACTCAAGTTCAGGCACTGATAAAACTTTCTCCGTTGCTGTGTTTGCTGCAAATTTCACAGCTTACAACATTAGCTTCAAGGTAGTGATGAATCAACGAGTAAACGTCCCTACTAGTTGAAAGTTGCATGTTATTTCTTACATTTGTTTGGTTTGAACCAAGAACACGGCACAAGGTGGCGGACAGGCCGTTGCTCTATTCATTATAGGTGACCAAGCCGCCTTCTATGGATGTGGATTCTATGGAGCCCAAGACACGCTTTTTGATGCCAAGGGACGACACTTCTTCAAAGATTGTTTCATTCAAGGATCCATTGATTTCATATTCGGCAGTGGCAAATCACTTTACATGGTAACCCACATGTGAATATATATGTATATGTTGAGATGCATCTGGTGACTTGAAATGACCGTTAGAGCCATAACAGGGTTGTACAATTAACTCCATAGCAAAGGCGGGTACGCCCAGTATTACCGGCTATATCACGGCTCAGGGAAGGAACTCAAAAGATGAAAACTCAGGGTTCTCTTTCGTGAACTGTAAAATAGATGGAAGTGGGAAGGTTCTGCTTGGACGAGCATGGAAAGACTATTCAACTGTTGTGTTCTCCAAAACTTATATGCCTTCAATTATTTCACCAGAAGGATGGGACAATTTTAATCATCCTTCTAGAGAGAAGTTTGTGCATCACCTTGTTATATTGTTTATATTGTTTATGGGAAATTTTCGATACGAGTAAAGCCTTATCGGTTTTGCAGGACTTCGTTTTTTGGTGAATTCGAATCCTCTGGACCAGGAGCAAACTACGGTAAGAGGGTTTCATACGCAAAACAACTGAAGGAATCTGAAGCAGCACCATTTATGAATATTTCTTACATAGATGGAGAACAATGGCTTCATCACAACAACATATTTTCCGAGTGTACGGATTGCGATAGTGCCGACGAGCTAATCAGCTCTTACTAACAAAGGCAAGAGTGCACAGATGCTCACACAGAAACCATACATATCTATACCAAGAAACATATACAGATATGTATATGTCATTAAATATAGTCACATGTGATAGAATGGAAGTGTGGTTTCAATCTAAAGAGGAGTAATCTGTGTCATGATCGAATAATCACATTAAGGGTCATTTTGTTTTTCATTTTTAACAGAAGGCAAAAACATAAGCACATTGAACAAGACATGTCTCGCACAAAAACCATGAAACTGATCCAGAAGAAATCAAAACGCAAAAACAAGGGTCTCTGATTATTTTGCAATGAGCTTTCCTCCGGGCGGCAATGCATTGTAACAATTCTTTATTATTTTCTTGCATTCTTCGTCCGTCTATGTGGTTAATACCCACCGAAGAACATTATATGCATTTATCACCAACAATTTAGTGAACGATGTACAGTGAATCCGTAACTTATGAAATCCCAATGAATATACAATATGGTTCTGAAGAGACATGTTGCATGTCTTTTTCTTATATATGTTATGACATATACTATAGGGAAATACAATAAAAATATGTGTACATGATCAAAAGTTTTAGAATTATATATATATATATTTATTAAATTTATAAACCATCATATTATTTTACAAAATAATATATAAATTACCATAATTATTCTTAAATAAACCCATAATCTACCATATAGACGGACAACTCAATTTTTAGAAATAGTTCTAATCGTTTTTAGAAATAGTTCTAAATTTTATAAATCATCATATTATTTTACAAAATAATTTACAAACTAGGATAATTATTCTTAAATCAACACATATTGTACCATATAGATGGACACCTCAGTTTTTAAAACATACTTTTTTAAACATACTTTTAATCGTTTGTATATTACTTTGAAATAACACGATAATTCATATATAAAGATAGAAAAATTGATATATAGTTCTGAAATTTTAGACAAGTTCATATATTTTTGTTGAAATTTTCTATGCTCTATAATTGCTAAGATAAAAAAATATTACATGAACATATGATTTATATGCATAACGATTTATCAAAACAAAAGTTAGTTTCTCTTCTAGCACCTTAATTTCAATTCTTATTTCCTAGCATCGTTTATAGAATTGTGTAAAAAAACTAAATTGAAAACCAAGTTTTAAATATCTCCATATCTTTATAAATACTATATTATAAAAAATACAACTTAATATTAAAATCCATAACACAAATTATATGACCATAATAAATTTATTCTAGCATAAACTGATAAACTTAGTTATGCCTACAACCAACATTTTCTAACCATGTGTTGTTTCTTAAAACATCTATCAATTTACATGGAGAAAAAACCATACCAGTTTCATAGTAAACTAAATTAGATTAGATAAACTAATATAAAATAAAATAAATTAAATACAACTAAATTTAGATTACATAACTGCCATGAATATAGTCCAACACATAAAGGTTAAATATGACGATAGAAACCTTTTGCCACCACTATCGAATTCAATAATCTAATAATAATAAAATAGACTCTGGGAAAAGTTAACCAAAAGTTCATAGATGCGAACCAATTGAGATATCACATGTCAGTTAATTAGGCAATTACTTCAATTAGTTTTTAATGAACTCTTTTTGTTGGTTTGTTTATCGGAAAGTGTTTCTTTCTTTCATATCAAGTGTTTATTTATTTTTTAAAAAATGATATTTATATAATCATCACTCTTATTAAAAAAAATCTTAAAAAGAAATATTCTGTAAATTCGATATCTCAAATATAAAAATCCTAATATATCATAAAATATACCAATTTCTTTCGAATATATATATATATATATATTTATAATTTGATAAAATATTCAAAATGTTTGTATTCGATCTATATTCAAATCGAAAATTTAAATATATAAAGAGTTAATAAAAACACATAGTTGAAATTGAATATTTGTCAATAACGGAAAAAAATAATGATATTAAAATTATATATTTAAACTATTTATATCTAAATATACTAAGTAATTATTTTATTAAATATATAGTAATTTATATGTAATATCTAATTAAAATAATCTAATTGTAAATAATATATATATATATATATAAGATTCGTAACAACTTTTTTCATTTTTGTTTATCGTTAGATCCAATTTAAAATAACACTAAATTTAAAATTTAGTGTTATTTTAAATTTTGGATGTCTGTACGATGATTATATTTATTAATTTTTAATTTTAAATATATAGATATGTATATTCGATAAATATTTAAAATTTTAATTCAATTTTTCATATATGAATACTGAAAAATAATAGTACAAATACTATTACCTTTTAAAATTTAGATATCCAAATTAGCTCATATATATATATATATAAATAAAGTTAAAATAAACTAACTTATAAAGTATCTCAAAATGACCTAACATTTAAAATTTTCAGAGGGTTTTAACGAAGTTTAGCATACGTAATTATCCTAAATTTATATTGTATGTGTCGAATGTTTTAGTAAGCTAAAAAAAAATTCAGCGATACTTAAATATATTTTCTAATGTATTATATAATAACTTTTCATGTCATGAACCCATCTCATTCGCATACTAAGATAATATTATAATAAAAATGGAATAAAGACTAAGAAATAAATCAAAATAATTTTATGTTAGAAAATAAAGCAACGGGAACTAACCTTCCCGAAGGAACCGACTTGAACATATCTCCACCCATGTGAGTCACACCTAACCATAAAAATACCAAACCACATGCACATAATTTAATAGTTCTTATAAGTATAATTAAGTTATAAATCTAATTAATCCTGTACATATGATTAATTCTGTACATCTCACATATCATACCAAATTCGAAGAAACTCAAATTTATATATTTAACTCTAAACCATGAGACAATTTGGTTGTTACCACAAAAAAATATAAGAAATTACCGTCGCGTTAAATCATTATTTTGAAACATAAATTTTCATCGTAAATATCATCATACTTCGTCACAAGTTATCTACCAAAATTTTGCATAGTAAACTAATCTCAAATTTATGCTACTGAGTTAATTTTTTATTGTTTCCTAGCAGAATCATCCCAATTTATCAAAACAAAATAAAATTATTGTTTCTTAATTTCAATCATAAATTTAATTTTTTTCTCTAATAATATTATCATATTAACACTAGATGATACCCGTGCGTTACGCGATTTTGTGATAATTAAATTGTATTTTTAAAATATTGCAGAAAATTCAATAATTCAAACATTGTCATGATATTTGATATATGTATAGGCCAATACAAATGGACAAATTCAAAATTTCAAAATAAAAATTTAAATAATAGTTTTAGAAAATGTAATGTAAAATAACATTGCGATTTGTTCATAATATCTTTAAATTTTAAAACGTAATTTATTGTAGAAAGTTATCGCATTATTTGGATAGGACTTTTTTACATTATTGTTTTTCCTATCCTTACCTGCATAATATTTTTGAACTAAATTTAATATATAACGTGATTAAAAAATAATTATTGATGTATGAACATAATTTGGGAATCTTTAAAAATTATTTATATTTGCATCTCTTGATTCTCTTTAGATTTTGATTGATGTAGATATTGTGGAGTATAACGGTCGAAATGTTAACAACCCTGAGTGATACATTTACAAAGGATAATTACGCAATAACATGAATTTGGAAAAATAATAATTAATATAAATGTTAATTTATTTTTGTAATACTTTTGATCATAATAGGAATAACGACTGTTACGATCATAATTGTTTTCTTGAAAATCATGTGAGTAATATTCGAACGAAAAATAAATAGCAAGTCCATCCCATATGGATATTTTTACGACATATTTTCTGTATTTGAAATGGTTCATGCAAGGTGAGCAAATTATTGTGGAAGAAATATCATAATAGATTAATAAAGCAAATATATTAAATGCTTACTTATTTAACATAATAAGTTAATAAAGTGAAAATATTAGAAATGAAAATGAAAGCAAATAAATTAATTAATATAAATGATTTAAAAGACATTGTAAGGATGTAGATTGCCACTTGCCTTGAGATTTATTTAGACTCTTGAAAATTTATCTATAAACAATGTTTGTTACAATCGATTCTTGATCAGAGCAATTGGCCTGATCAATGATTCTCAACCCATGAGTAGAAGCCACACGGAATATGGCTACGTATATTTGACACATGACTGAATACTGGTTTGGTAGATACAATCTTATTTGTTTCAAGCTTATTCTTTAACTTTTGTGTTATGGTCATTGCATAATGTAGTCTAACGAGAAATTGCCTTCTTCGCAACATAAATGGTAGGATTGTATTAGTTGGTGATAAAATAATTCTTGGAATGGGGACTCTATTTCCAATATGTGTGTCCATGATAATTTCTGTCTCTAACACTCTAGATACTAACCGAGTAACAATTAATTGCGTTCCATTGCATTTACCCTAGATTATGATGCACAAATCAATTTTTATTTTGTGAATTGATATATTATATTGAGAGTGTTTATTTATATTTGTGTATAAAAATACCGCAGTGATTTTAACAATAAACATGGCTATTGTATTTATATATTTTAAAAATACAGTAGTTATTTGAATACAATTTTTTGTTTTTATGGCGAGTTATGATAAAACAAAATATTTTGGTTGATAGTGTATCCGAATACAATTGTAGATATTTGATAAATTAAGAAAACGTTATGGAATCCGCAAGATCGATCTTATCTAAAATTCTTTCCAAATCCGTTTTATGAAGATTGAATATAAGTTGATTCAAATTTAAATATTAAAATCAACATCTATACAGATTCATATTCAAATTTAATTTTCAAAACTATAAATAGGTATCTAAAAAATTATCAAATTATTAAATCATCATTTCATCTAAATAATAAAATAAAATTCGAATATATAAAATTACAAAATTACTTTTGAATTCCAAGTATAAGAGCATGAAAATAGAATACATAAAAATATTAAATGAGGAAATTATCCTTAAAATATTAATAAAAAATCACCAAAATAAGCATTAGAATAATAATATTACAAAATTATCCTTAGAAAATTTACTAAAATCCTAATTTGTAATGTGTATTTATCGGTGGAGGAATCAAATTTATTCTCCAAATATAGAATTTCGGCCCAACTTCACAAAATATTTCAACATCCCAATGATCATACATTGCAATATTATTCAATATACACGTTTTCAGATACTTGTAAAGCTTTTTTTAGTATTAAGAATAAGGAATATGAATAATTATTTTTTATAAGTTTAAATAATTATTTCTTTAAAATGTTAATAATAATTTGGTTAATATATTAACATTAAGATTTTTTTATTTGGTATGAATTAATTTTTTTATAAAAAAATTGATTTAATTTTATCCTATATTTATTCATATATATAATTATTGATATTATTCATCGCAATTTATAAAATCACTCGTTTTATAAACAAAAGTAACAACATGAACTACAACACAAATTCAAATAGAGAACATCATATCCTACACCGAGCCCTAACACCAAAGAATGCATGCTTGCATTCCTAGTAGTCGCAATCGAAAATCTGGTATCACAACATCACATATCCTACAAACTTTTGTTCCATTTGAAGCTACATGCCAATAAAGCACCCAGTTCCTAGGAGTCCGCATATATACCTCTTTCTTGAGCCTAATTCCATTAACTAATCCAAATAATCGAGGAAACAATCAATCTCAGCACTGATGGATTACCGGTTCACCGATATAGCAAGAGCTTGAACTTGAGGGACCGTTGGAAGGTTTTGCAAGCCGAAGGGTTGCGGTTGAGCCTTTATCGCCTTAAGTTGATGCTGGAGCTTGTCCTTCTCCGTGTGGAGCTTCTACTTCTCATCTCGCAGCTCATTCTTCTCCCCCTATATACAAATATCATATTGTTACACACTAAAATGAGATGAAAGGAACATATAAAGCCCTTTCCAAACAATGAACACTTGGTTTAACATATCAAAGAGAAAATGCAGAGAGGGAGGAGATTCATAATTGTTTCTCGAGCCTAGTTCCTTTAACTCATCCAAATCATCGAGAAATATGAGTGAAAAAGATGAAACTGCAAAGAGCTAACAATGTGTAGAAAATTGAAGAGAAATATGAGTGAAAAAGAATAACCAGAAATCAGGTGAGATGGTGATGTTATCACTGGAGTATGGCACTAAATGAATTTGACATTCTACAAAATCATTCAAGAATTTCTTCATATTCTTTTTCCTTTTGCTTGTCACTGAACTTGTTTGAAACTCCTGTCTAAAGCTGCAGCTTCATCATGTTTAACAACCTTTTCATTACTTACCAAGTCATATTGTTAACTATGATAAAAAAATACAATATAATTATTTTCACATTACGTGAAAGTCTATCGTTAAAGTCACTCATTTCATTTATCCTTTTTTTCCTCTTCCCCTTATCTTTCCATGATTTTAATAACCCAGTAGACTTCAATAACCCAGATATCTGCTTAAATTCACCTAAGAAGAGGATTCGTCGAATATATCCTCTATTCCCCTCAAATTCGTTTTTCCTCCCCTTCATAATGCTTCGGTGATTGCTCTGCAGCTAAGCAAAAGAAATAATGGCCATTTCCAACTTGGTCGAAGCAACAAAAATCTGCAACTAAGAAACGATCAAATCAGGGGCTGTGTTTCAAAGGTTTCGTTGCCAAGTTATTGAGACACACTCATACATTCTTGGGTAGATTCTTGGATATGGGGGTTGGTTAAGGTTTCTTGCTTTCTTTAGTTTCTGGTTATCTTGATACTAATGTAAAACACCTATATATAGGTGGTCACTCCATATAAGGGACACCGTTTTTACCATTTTGATAATAAGATCATTTGGATTTTCAGTTTTTGGCATGGTATCAGAGCAGTGACGATCTCTCTCACGCAAACATTTTAACGTGATTCCACGATCGGTGTCGACTTGGATCATGTCGGAACTAAGTACCGGAAATCAGCACAGTGCTGTGCAAACCAGGGAGAGCGCCGGTGTCGACGCATCTCAGTTTACAAACCCCAGGAGAACGATTTCTCCTTACGACATTACCGCAAGCGATAACCCAGGTAGTTTGATATCGCATACACTTCTTAGAGAATACAACTACACGGAATGGGCAGATATCCAAGAACTGCGCTGCGATCCCGTAAGAAATTTGGGTTTGTTGATGGAACAATCAAGAAACCCACCATAGATTCTCCCGATCTTGAAGATTGGTGGACGAACAATTCCTTAAATGTGTCTTGGATCCGCAATTCTGTTGACCCAAGTCTCCGATCGAACATCTCTGCCACTGAAGTAACTGAGGAACTCTGGAATGCTATTGCTTCTCAATTCTTGGTTACAAATGGACCAAGGATCCAGTTCTTGAAAGGTGAACTTGCTAATTGCAAACAACATGGTCTTTCAGTCACGACTTACTTCGGGAAGTTGCGACGTCTTTGGGATGATCTTGCTGCATATGATTCGTCTCTTGTATGCGATTGTGGCGGCTGCAAATGCAATCTTGCCTTAAAAATCGAAAAAAAGGAGGAAGACAAGGTGCATCAGTTCTTGCTGGGTTTGGAGGATTCAGTATACGGAACAGTGGCTTCTAGCCTATTGTCTCAAGATACATTACCATCATTAGCTCGGGTTTATGCTACTGTTCAACAAGAAGAGTCGAAACGCAATCTGGTTCGAGCAAAGGAAGAACGCACTGATGTGATGGCGTTTTCAGTTCAATCGGATCCAAAATCCAAAGCTCGGACGGATGCAAAAGACAGAAATGTGGTGTGCTCTCATTGTGGGCGTACAGGACACACCGTTGAAAAATGTTTTGAAATTCATGGTTATCCAGATTGGTGGCCAAAACGACAACGTCGAAATTCTTCCAGAGGTCGTGGCGGAACATCTGATTCGAATCGTGGCCGAGGCAGAACTGGAATCCGAGCAAATGCAGTCACACCACAGTCTGCAGTTCCGGTTTCCAAGACTGTTTCATCGCAACTGGAAGACGATAGACAGGGGTTGCATATTTCAAATGATCAACTGAAATCACTTCTTGATCTTCTAAATGCTACTCGAATTGGTCATACTGAAAACATGTCAGATAAACAGTCTCTACCTCATTAGATCATCGATTCTGGTTGCGGTAATCACATGACAGGTTCTCGTGAACTCCTGAGTAATATCGTTTCAATGAATCCGTGTAATGTTGGTTTGCCTGATGGTAATAATACACTAGCTGTTTTGAAAGGGACAGTATTGCTTCATAATTCTTTCAAGCTTCAAGATGTGTTCTTTGTTCCGGGGCTTTCTTGCAATTTGATCTCTCTCTCGCAGATGCTCGAAGACCTTGATTGTGTTGTGCAGTTTAACCACCGACTGTGTCTTATCCAGGAGCGCAGTTCGAAGATATTGATTGGTGTGGGTAAGCAGCATGGTGGTTTATACTATCTCTGAGGTTTGTTTACTGCGGCAGCTTCGGTGCGGCTGAAAGATGAAGCAGATTTCACATTATGGCATAGGCGTATGGGTCATCCCTCTTCACGAATAACTAGTTCAGTCTCTGGCATTTCTGATTCTTTTACAGTTCTGAATAAAGCCTGTGAAATATGTCTCCAGGCCAAACAAACTCGTGACTCGTTTCCCTTGAGTACTAATAAAACGAAATCAGTTTTCTCTTTAGTACATGCGGATATTTGGGGACCTTACCGCACAACCTCTCACTCCGGTGCTCGTTATTTCTTGACTTTGGTTGATGATTTCTCAAGATCAGTATGGCTTTATTTGATGAAAAGTAAATCAGAAACTGTCAAATATACCCCGCCTTTCCTATAGTTGTTAAGTAAGAATAGTTGTCTTATCAGAGATAATAAACTAGGGAGGGAATCATTACTTGTTATGTCCCGGGGAATCGGAAGAACACCCCGGTACCACGCACGGCACGAAGGAAAAGAAATTGATTGGCAAGAGTGAATTGCTAAGAGAGCGAGGCACAAGAAGAAAGACCCGTGGGAATGTCTTTACTACACATACATCCACTATATGTTTAAAGAGAGACCCAGTTTTGGGGAGAGAGTGTTCTCACTGCCGGGTACTTGATTAATCGAACACCTTCGTCTTCTCTTGATGGAAAATCAGCGTATGAAATGTTGTATGGCATGGCTCCGACTTTTTCTCATTTACGGGTGTTCGGATGTCTTTGTTTTGTTCACAATTCAGAAATCAAGGGGGACAAATTTGCTTCTCGGAGTCGGCGATGTATTTTTATTAGGTATCCTTATGGAAAAAAAGGCTGGCGAGTTTTTGATATGGAACAAAATGTATTATTTGTTTCACAGGATGTTGTCTTCACCGAAGAGGTTTTCCCGTATGCTGATATGTCTGAAAATTCTTCTCCGACAAACTCAGCCAAGATTCAACTATTTGAACCCAATAATGACGATGAATCTCAACTGCCTTTGCATTTTCAATCAACATCTCTTTCGGACACAGGGCACTCTTCACCCTCTGTTTCCGAAACAGAGGTGTTGCTTTCAAACAAGGAAGACTTATCTGATTCAACGTCTCTCCCTCAAACAGTTGTTGCCGATGGTACACTAAATCATACTGATGCACCGCAAGATACAGTGGTACAGCCACGTCGCAGTGTTCGTACAAAAACACCATCTGTCAAGCTGCGTGACTATATAATCAACACTGCTACGATCTTACCTTCACCTGCAGTGATTCCTCTGCCAGGTAACCCATATTCGATTAGCAATTATCTCTCAGCGGACAGGTTACACCCTCGTGATTGCCTCAAACTTTCAAAGAGGCAATCAAAGATGAAAAATGGCGACGGGCAATGGAACAAGAACTTGATGCATTGGTGAAAAACAAAACATGGACGCTTGAGCAGTTACCTCCGGGAAAGAAAGCCATTGGAAGTAAATGGATATATAAGATTAAATACAAGTCAGATGGCTCTATCGAACGATATAAAGCTCGGCTTGTAATACTCATGAATAGGCAAGAAGAAGGGTTTGATTACACGGAAACTTTTGCACCAGTGGCCAGAATAACATCTGTTCGTACTTTCCTTGCAGTTGTTGCAACTCGCAATTGGGAAATTCACCAAATGGACGTGCATAATGCATTCCTTCATGGTGATTTGTTGGAAGAAGTTTATATGAAGCCGCCATCGTGGTTTGCCGATTCTTCTGATGGTCGTGTGTGTCGGTTAAAGAAGTCATTGTATGGTCTTAAACAGGCACCTCGCTGTTGGTTTCAGAAGCTCGAACAGGCCCTGAAGAATTTTGGTTTCAAGCGTTCCTATGCTGATTATTCATTGTTTTTCTTTCACAAGGATCACGTTCGTCTTCTGTTCTTGTATATGTAGATGATTTGGTTGTTACAGGTTCCTCGCTTGAAGTCATCAAACGATTTAAATCCTACATGGCAGCTTGTTTCTACATGAAAGATTTGGGTTCTCTTCAATATTTTTTGGGTATTGAAGTTGCTCAAAGCAGTGATGGGATATATCTTTCTCAAAGAAAGTATACACTTGACATTATCTCTGAAGCGGGTTTATTGGGTGCAAAACCTGTTCAATTTCCGGTGTAACAAAATCACACATTGCTTCAAGATTCTAGTCCTCTTATGACGGATCCAGAACAATATCGTAGGTTGATTGGTCGTCTTATTTATCTCGGCAACACGCGGCCGGATCTCGGGTATAGTATTCATGTTCTTTTTCAATTCATGCAAGAGCCACGTGTTAACCATTGGAATGCAGCACTTCGCGTCGTTCGTTACTTGAAAGGTAGCCCAGGACGTAGGATTCTTCTTCGAGCCGATTCATCTCTCCGACTGACTGCGTGGTGCGACTCCGATTATGGAACTGATCCAGTCAAACGGAGCTCCTTGACGGGTTGGTTCATACAGCTTGGCGCATCGCCGATATCATGGAGAACAAAGAAACAGGCCACACTGCCTTCATCTTCGAAATTGATTGCCATTATGTTCGTGATCAACTAGAGTCCAATAATCTTGTCACACGCCATGTTCGCACTCATCACCAACTTGCCGACATTTTCACGAAATCCTTGGGCAAGAAGGAGTTTGATTATTTTGTTCTCAAGTTAGGCTTGTGTGACATACACGCTCCAACTTGAGGGGTATTGAGATACACTCATATATTCTAAAGTAGATTCTTGGATGTGGGGGTTGGTAAAGGTTTCTTGTTTCTTTGGACAGAAGGGACACAGTTTTTACAGTTTTGATAATAAGATCATTTGGATTTTCAGTTTTTGGCACAAGTTGAAATAGCATCCCCTTCGGAACGAGATGCAATCGAGTCTGGAATTTTGATTCCAAGGATTCATCTCTGATTTGGGTCTTAGCCGGGATGGGGAGAAACGAACAAAACAAGGTTTCGATTCCAACTTGGTCGAAATGGGATGAAACGATCGAATCTGAGGTTGCATTTCAAAGGATTCGTCGCCAAGTTGGAATTGTAACCCCTTCAGAACAGATGCAATTGAATCTTGAGTTATGATTCCAAGGTTTTATCACAGATGGAGAAGAAATGAGAACAAGCGATTCGTCATCGTCGCCTCTTCGTTGGGTGGTAATCGATGGTGGAAAGGAAAAAGATCGATTGAAAAAGAACAAACAGAAGAAGTCTTCGCCCTCAGTTTGACACATTCTCTCGCCATCCATTCATCAGTGTTGCCTTGTCGTCCATTCACCAATGTATTCTCTCCATCTTCTTCGTTAGTCCCATGGATTTGGTTCTTGGCCAATGGATGTGCAAACATTTTTTTTCAAAGGCCATAAGGTAAATCTTATTTGGGGTATTGTATTAAAATCTAGGTTACAATGACCTGGAGGAGTATGTTGAAATCCCGAGTGATAGTGGGATATCATTCAATGTTAAATCAAAGATGAAAGACCTGGAAATAGCCGAGAAGGGACGCTGTGCAATCCTTCGTGGAAAGTTTTATAAGGTACTTATGGTCAATCATCTTTTATGAATTCACAGAGTTTTAATATGAGATGCTTTTATCACAAATGAGCTTACGTCTACATTTTCGGATGATATGCTTCTTTTCCAGGTGTGTGTTAACCTGCCAAATGGAGATATGGAGGGGCATACATGTGATATTGAAGCCACCATTGTTACATGTGAGGCTGTTGATGTTACCGTGAAGGTAATACGATTTTTGATATTTGATGGGCTCGGGACGTTAGCGTTGAGTTGTGTAATCATATGAATCTCAAATGTTAATATACATGGTCGCAGGATAATCCTTGATGTTGTAGAACAAGTGGGAGATATATATGTTGTCACTGCAGATCATGGAAATGACGAGGACATGGTGAAGAGAGATAAACATGGCAAGCCTCTTTTTAGCAAGGATGGGAACCTTCAGATTCTTACATCTCACACTCTGAAACCAGTAAGTTATTTATAACAACCGAGTTTATGGTTTTGCAGTATAACCCTGAAACATACATGTTGTAATTTAAACAAGGTGAGACGATGCTTAAAATTCATCTTTATGGTTCATTTACATGCGCTAATCTGTTGCTGGTATTTTGTGCAGGGCTAACACGGCAAAATGTGGAGATTTAAATGAATTTATCTCCATTTCTGAGGCAGCTGAACTCGCAACTTCGCTAGCCGACGACCAGAAGAATGCATTGCCATTGCCTGACCAAGTGGATTTCATACGTGGAGGTCCTCCATGCCAGGTATTTATTTCAGATTGTTTGCTGCACTTTCATACAGCTTTTCACAAGGTGGATTAGTTACATTAACTGTTATATTTGGCAGGGTTTTTCTGGTATGAACAAGTTTAGCCAGAGCACGTGGAGTAAAGTTCATTGTCAAATGATCAGAGCAGTGCGACCATCGATATTCACAATGATAATGCTCTTTTTTTGCGGGATTTGTAGTTGGATAGGATCGAAAAGGATAATGAAGAAGATAGTAAGAAAAAGATTAAAACGGAAGGGTAACTTTTTTTTGTTTTTTCTTAAAACCATATGTAGATCATTTCAATTTTGGATGATAATCGTTTTTTCGGTTAATATATTGTAAAATCTGAAACACCTCTTCATCATTCGCTTAAACTTCAGCTTTGACTTTACCTTTGTAAATCGTTTTGGCATGTGATTACGTATGTCTGGATAATGAGAGGGCATCGGGCTGGCGATGGGGCAACCAAAAAATGGTGAGAGGGCGACAAGAGAAAAATAAGATGGTGATTTTGAGAGGTCGACGAGATGATAATGAGACGATGAGACAGTGGTAGCCCGTGAACCATTGACATGATGATCATGTGTTTAGAATTTAGTTGAGCCGTTCCAAACCATTTTGGTTTTATATCGCTTGAAAGTTAAAGTTGCAAGATAATTTATTCTCATGACTATGGACACTTTCTATTTTGGCAGATTTGATGGTTTTTACTTTATGCAGTAGTCCCAGTGAACAAGGAGTGGAAGCTTAAAGCGAACAAAAAATATGTTGGAAATGATCTCGGAGTAACATGAGCACCTAAAAAGGCATCTTCTACTCCTGATAATTCTATCAACCTAGGATCAGGAGGTCAAGGTAAAAAATAAGCTTTCATGTTTTAATATCATCGAAAGTCACAATGTTCTAATTGTAGAACATATCCGTGTGGCAGAGACTGATCGGTGTCAACTAACTTTCGGTAGCTTTGTGATGGAGGTTAATTCTTTGATGAATACATCATCTGCATTCTAAGAAGCATGTTTGAAAAATTCGTAGTGATATTAGCGGTCTTGTAACTGTGAATGTTGCTTGTAAACAAACGAGCTCTAATACAGATTTTTAAGGACTAATACCTATTAATAGTTTTTTGTTACGTGTTTGATTAATTATCGTGATGTGCATTCCTCTCCAACAGGCATATGATTCCCAGACTGGTTATGATTTCCTATACTTCACACCTTCAGTGGATGAGAACGTGTTGCGTCAGGATTATCATCTACATATGAGGTACTTTTTGTGGTGCTACTGGTTTAATATGAAGGTTGATGCATAATAGTGTGGTCTTAGTTTCATTCTATTCCATTGGAATAGATTCAAGTGATCATGAAATTCAATTGATATTTATTTAATATTCCGAACACCATATTTATCTGTGGTGCCATTTACGTCTTGACTTTGAAGGACCAAAACAGCTTTTGAAGGACTAAAACCATGTTAACAGTTTTGTGTAATGCGTTTGAGTTGATCTCATGATGTGCAATTCCTCTCCAACAAATATGTTTCCCAAACTATTTCGTTTTCTTATACTTTAGACCTTCGATGGGTGAAAACATCCAGAGTCAAGGATTATCATCTACACATGATGTACTTTTGTAGTGCTACTGGTTTGATCCGAAAGTTGTTACATAATAGTGTAGTCTTAGTTTCCTTGTATTCCATCAGAATAGGTACAAGTGAACTTGAAATTCATTTCACATTTATTTAATATTATGAAGACCATCTTTATTTGTAGTGTTATTCTCAAGGTATGAAAGATGATAATGTCATTTTACTCATGTCAACTTTATTTAATACGCACAACACTAATGTCCCCGCTTCCACAATTCCGATGTTGCAACAGCAACATGCTCATATAGCATAGACTTACCTTACATTCATATGCCTTATAGTCAGTTCCTCCCCCAGGTTTCTCATTTCCAAAATCATATGCCTTACAGTGAATTCCTCCCCCAGGTTAATGTTCCCCAAATGTCCATATAAGGATACTCTGGGAATCCAACAACATTCACACATCATTCAAATGGAAACAATTATACGCTAATGCCAGGAGGCATTTCTCATCTTGGTGCAAATGTCATCAATATGGGATCCAACAATTTAAGACGGTCCCATATGGGAGTTTCAAAAACCCTATTGTGTATCGAATTAATTCATCCAAGGTAGTTTTTACACTATTGGGTTTGAGATTCATCACGAATGAAGTATAAAGAGGGAAATGTTTACATTCCAAAACCTCAGGTAAGGATACATGTGTTTCTTTTGAGAAGCATAGGGAGTTTGCATGTTAAGCTTTTCTATATTTGAGTTTTGATAAGGGTTTCTTTATTTGACAGCAGGCTGAGAGTTCTGAAATTTGGATGCACAATCCAAGAGATATTACAGGTCTACAATCTCCCCCATTTTACAAAATTGATAGAAAAACGCCTCATGGTGCATATTTATACACCATATCCATCCTTCAATGTTGCTACGCTCGTTTCCCAATCATCTCGTATGTAGTTCTAGGGTCTTTTCCACTCGCCGAAGCCTGGTGCAATGGGAATTTAGGCTGCTATGGGTGAAGAGAATCAATTTCAGTGGCTATATGTATGGTTTTGTAGGGGTTAGTTGGGTTGTGTTGAGGAGCAAGGATGATTTACCAAGTTATCATATCTTCCACATCAACTACTTAACTGACTTTTACACTAAAATTCTTCAAAGGTTAATAATCATCAATTTGATATATAGATTCACCCATGTTTTTCACTCATACCTAAGGTTTCTCTATCGCCAGTTTTTGTAGGTTACGATGGATATGGAGATTTTGTTTATGGAATCGGTGGTTATAGGGCATCCACGAATAGTTTTGGAGGTAGGTTTTTTGATTATGGATTTTTATCGATTTTGTTTTCTAACTTGTATACACGTGAAATCTGTTGTGTATTCCAAGCATTAGAATCTTTCGTGAAAAGTTTGATTATGATTTTTTCAACACTAGGGCGGATGCCTGTGTGAGGTATTGCAAACGGAAGATGAACTCAATGAAATTGTTCGAGCATCTCTCTCATGTTTTAATATTTCTCTCATGTTTTCGTTGCAATTTTTTTCTTATTTGTTTTAAAGAATTCGTTTGACTGTTAAATCCATTTTGAGATATTTTCGTTGGTTTAGAAAATGTCAGTATTTATTTTCGCCATCATCGTGTTCTTATAGGACTTGGTTCTAATTGTACAAATAGGTGTTTTCGTAAATGTTGATAATTAGTTTGAATTGGAAAATATTGTGCGAGCTTCAATAATTGTTGCCAAAAAGGTCGCATCTTCATATTTAAGGAGCATCTTCATATTTAATAGGTAATATACATATATTGTTGAGTCATTGGCTTGTTATTTTCAGTTATGTTGTTGCTTATTCTAAATATCTATGCATGTTCATCTCAATTCAATATTTATTTTTCTATATTTCTCTTTCTGATCATGGTGTGGTAGTATCCAACTTAATATTCTATATTATTATTTTACATTTTTTCCCAATGATCCATTATGGGATGTGCCAAACCTATCTAAGTAAGGGCTCAACACTAATCACATTCCTAAACCTTAATGCTTTTGGTGCATGAAAATTTGTACTTTATCATAGACATTTGTGAGCTTTTAGATCAAATTTTTAAGGAGCATCATAATAGAGTGTATGTCTTGAACATCTTTTATCGAATATCCTTTAACATATGCTCTAATTTACACATTTTTGTAGGCATCTTGGTGGAGAAAAGGTCTATAACGTGTTTGATTATCATCTCTCAAGAAACTACGGTTCGACAAGCAGTTCACCATGGCCCACATCCGCAAAGATGACATATGGTTATCGAGATTACCAACCTCATTATTTGCTCTTGAATAAGGCTGCTCACGTCTTAGTGAGGTAAGAAACTGGAGGTTCAGTTTTGTCGAATCCTTATACATATGTTTTGTCGAATGTTGTTTCTGAAAGGTTCAATTTCCTTTTATTCTATTTTGCTTTGTAAGGTAAGAACCTACATATCTTCTTCACTGGCACTGCATCATCTTAGTTGAGGAAGCCTTCACCCTCAGTTCAACACCTTCTCTAGCCATCGTAGCGTGACTCCTCCTTACTGTGGACGTAACTATAGCATACCCTCTTCCATGGTTTTTCTGATTCTATATGGATCTCCTGGTCTATTAAATTTGTTGAATTATCTATTATTGCGATGGTTTATAGTCATGTTTGTATAGAATAAAAACATAGATGATTAATATTGGAATAGGCGTATATATTGGTTTCTTAGGCTTCCCTGTTTTGCCACCAAATGAAGTGAGTATCAGATGGGAGTGTGGTACACTTAGTATCTATGTTGGCTTGATCTGTGAGGATAATGTGATCAAATGGGTTGCTTTGATTGTATTTTACCATGAATCCTAGACTCGAATTTGGGTAATAAACAACTGATTCATTAGCAAAAAATTTAGGTCATGCTGATAAAGTTGGCAACTTTGTAGGCAATGTATAAATATTTTCTAGTATCTAAAATGAATATTGCAGAGATTTTGGAAAAGACAGAAAATTCGAAACAATATTAAAAAATTCAAGTTGCATTATACAGAGAGCTCTTGCAATCATAATAGTCTTCGTGAAAGAGGGCAAGTAGAATGCGACCGAATGAAGCTGAATAACATAAGAATTCAAAGATGAAGCCATAGCATTGATTGGATCCTAAAATTTGGCTTAAAATAGTAAAACTTGTAGTGATTTCGATTACTTTACTTCAGAGTTATAAACCTTCACGGTTAACTGGACGTTTGAAATCAACATGAGGACCCTCAGTTGAACAAGGCATGACCCTATAAACCCACTACAAAAACATATTTCATTAGGTTGTTGAATGGATCATACAAATTCAAGACGCGTTCATATCGAGCATTGGTTGGATTGGTTGACAACAAAGAACTTTTATCGGGTAAGTAATTTTTCAATAAATAAATAATAATATTTCTTTTCTACTAAGCTTATCTAATTAGTTTTTCTAAGTTTTGATATTACCGGCATTCGAATCGCTATACAAGAATCAAATTTATAACTACCTGCCTTTGATAAAAAAATAATAATTCGTTTGTTATTAAATAGATAAATATTTAATATTGTTGCTCTATTAACCTATTATGTTATTTTATCCACAATAATTTGCTCACCTTGCTTGAACCATTTTAAATAGAGAAAATATATTGTCAAGTATCGATTTGGGATGGATTTGCTATTAATTTTCGTTTTAATATTGCTCAAATGATTGTCAAAAAACAGTCATGATCATAATTGACATTATTCCCATAATGATCAATATGATTTAAAAAAATATTAACACTTATATTAATTAATAATTTTTTGTTTATATTGTTGCGTAATTATCCTTTGTAAATGTATCAATCAGGTTTGTTTACACCTCCACCGTCAGGCTTCAGAAACATCTACACCAATCAAAATGTAAAGAAAATCAAGTAATTCAAACATAAGTAAGTTTTAAAGATTTTCAAATTATATTCATACCTCAATAATTGTTTTTTAATCATATTATACATTAAATTTAGTCCTAAAAAATTATGTTGGTACAGATAGAAAAACAATCATGCGAAAAACTCCAGTGCAAATCATGCAATCATTATCTCTACAAATTATGTTTTAAAATTTCAATGATATTATGAACAAATGATATTGTTACTTTACATTACATCTTATAAATGTATTGTTTAAACTTTTACACTGAAAATTAGAATTCGTATGTTTGTATTGATCGATACATATATCAAATATCATGAAAATGTTTGGATTAATGATTTATGTACAACGTTTAAGAAACATACAACGTAATTATCACAACACCGCGCAACACACGGTTATCATTTAGTATAAATAATAATAAAATATATGGGTTAGTGTTGAAATTTTGCATTCATAATGGTATTAGAGTCAAACCAACTAAAACATCAATTTCAAATCTATGGATTGCGTTTTATTACACTCAATATTTATTAGTTGGGTTGAACCTGTGAAAAATAAAAATTAATAATATGATTTAAATATTTTGAATATTCTAATTTTGGTGGCCAAGATAGATCCGATTTTCTCTTTCACCAATTTTTTATGAGAATTTTCTTATTAAATTAAAAATGTATTCCTTGATTGTGATTTTTTCACTTTCATTTCCACAATCAAATATTCTAATAAAAATGAATATTTTCCAAAACTAAAATGTCTAAAAAATATCATCAATGTTGTAAAAAAAAAATCTATAATCATTTTCTTTTACATTTTCATAAAAAAATTATGAACTTTAGGTATAGATGGATTAAATATTTAAAATATTGGTATTGGATCTTATTCTGAACATTCAAATATTTAAATGATCACATACAAATTTTTAAAATCGGATATTCCACAAATATAAATATAATATCATGATTAATTATCTAAACTATTTGTATAAAAAATATTAAATAGTTAACTTGTTAAATATATAGACAAATATGTATATATATAATATTTTAAAAATAAGGAACAAATTATAGATTATAAATAAGATAAAAAATTTTAAATTTTAAAATCCTAAAAATATAAGAGTCAGATTGTGAATAATATATATATATAACCCAAATATCATTCAAATCATATTTCTTACGTCGCCCATCGTTAATCATTTCTAAATTTAAAAATATTTCTTTGTGTTGAAAGTATCATCTCACCCCTATGGAAGCCTCTCCCCCGGTCGAAGCCTCAACCCGATTGAAACCTCTCCTTCCGTCAAAGCCTTGCCCCCGTTGAAGCCTGTCTACGCGGTGTCATCTCATTCGCGACATTTTGTTTCGGCATTTATGAAATTCATGCATTTAAATTTCTTCCGGAATACTTGATCGACACAATCGGTGCAATATATGCCTTATCATCAGCAAATGCAACCACCGGTCGAACCAATAATGCATTATGAACCTATGATGCATGAAGAACCAACCGTGGAAGAAATTTTATCAATAGATGAGGAACGATGTAAGCTTCCTCGTTTAGACCCTACTCGTGAAAACGACGCACAATGGTACATATATTTACGTTCAAATGTAATTTATAAATAGTTAATTAAATGTTAATTTATCTTCGTTTTGATTTGTAGGTTCGTATACGATCAACTTTCTCTTCATATAACAAAGACGATGAAAGTTGATTATGATCGGCCCTGTTACAATTGGACACAGACCGACCCAGATATTAAGGAACGTTGGTGGAAATCATTTGTGGTATGTTTTAAATAATTTTTAATTTTATCAAATAATTCAAATTATATTTTAAAAAAAAATAATCGTTTCATTATTTCACCAAAAATTTTATTTGAATCCCGAGATTACCGGATAGTAAAGTCCGAATTTGAACGGGTTGCGAGAGTTCATCTTACGATTGTAAAAAATATCGAGAGACGAAAGAAAACCCTATTTGGATAGCCGACGATGTTTGGGAGCAAATGTACGCTTATTGGGATGATCCCGCATTTAAACTAAAATGCAAGGGAGCAAGTAAATCTCGCCATTCTGATAGAGAAGGATACGAGATGAGCGCATATACCGCAGGATCTCGTTCTTTTGCGGAAGTATATGAAAATTTGGTAAGCTTTATAATTCTTTTTACGCATTTATACAATTAACATTTAATTAATTAATATTAAACCTATATCTTTTTTACTTGTTTTACGCGAAAGAGAAGGGATCCGAACCATCGTATGTAGAATTGGTGAAATGTACGCACGTTAAGAAGTTTGATGGTTCGTGGGTACATTACAGAGCAAAACGTGTTCAGGATGATGTTGAGAACATGACAACGGAACGAGTATCCCGAATTCCGCCGAAAGAAGATGAACACAAACTTCCCTTAGTCAAGAAGAATACAACGAGTTGTATCTCGAGGTAAATTAATGACATTTCAATATAATATAATTTTTCTATTTATAATTGTAATTAAAACTCGATATTTGTTTTACAACAAGTTACACCGTACAAAGGTCGCATTTTCGATCTTGTAGGATTGATATCAAAACATTCAAGTTCCTCCAAAGGATAAAAAGTATTAGAATACGGGTTCTGAAATACGTTATCTAAAGTGTTCAAAGGCGTAACAAGAATCCGAAATACGAGTTAAAGAATCACAACTGCTAGTTGAACAAGCACGAAAGAACGCTGAACGATCACAAAAGCGAGCTGAAAAATCAGAACGACGAATTGAACACTTCATGCGCATGATGAAAGAACAAATGCCTAACATCGGTCGGGATGCATTTCAGAACAATGATTTTAATCACGACGATTCAGAAATACCTCCAACGGATTAGTAATACAAATGTTATTCACATATGCTTCCTAATTAATTATCGTTATGTACAAATATTTAAAATTTAATGTAATTAATTTAATTTCAATTTTTAAGTTTTTTATTTTTTTAAATTTGCGGACAGGCGACTCGTCCGTAAATTTTTTTAAAAATTTCCCCGAGCGAATCACAAGTCCGTATTTTTGTCTTTTTCCCGTCGATTTGCGGACGGCTAGGTGGTCTGCTATTACAGACGATTTACATACTGAAATTTCCGTCCTTAATTGCGTACGGATTACAGACATATATCATTTGGCGACACTCGTTTGCGGACTACTTTTGTCCGTCCCTAAAAACGTTTAGGGACAGATTCTTTAGTCCCTAAATCTTAATTTTCTTGTAATGGAAAAATAGAGCAAATTTTACTATCGAAGATTGTTTTATAATCACATCTATCTAACATAGAAATTAAGTTCGAAAAAAAATTCGGAACATAGTAACAATCTTTTAAAACCAAGGTCTTGCCCAAAGGCATACAAAGAGAAATCGATCCTACAACTAATGTCGCAACGATTGCACCATTCACAATTTGTAGATTGACTTCATAGAGAGCTTGTTTATCATGGTTGTCTACCATGGTACCATGGTGATGGTGTATTCTCAAAGAGAAACAAATCATTTTTTGTGGTCATAAAGGTTTTACTAGCTCCTCTAACCTAAAGCCTAAATTCTTCTTCTTCCTCCTTCTCGGCCGATTGATTGATCTTGAACCTTCTATTACCTTCCTCTATTTCTTCTCGACTCCGACGAAAATTGATCTTTTCAACCCTTGTTCTCTGTGATTCTCGAATCTGTGCTTCCGATCCCTTGTTCTTTTACGACTTTCAATCTTTTATTTCTTCTCGACTCCGATAATGCCTTCCAACACAATCGCTTCGAACAATGACGGTGTTGCAATGCAACGTCGTACGATTTTCCGTACGACCTCACTCCGAGTGATAATCCCGGAGCCATTTTGTCTCAACCCTTGCTCCACGACGACAACTATGATGAGTGGGAGATTAACAACCGACCATGACACCTTCGACGTTTCGACTATGACACATTTCGGCGTTGTGAACCATATGCCCTTTGTTTGTGTTCCGACCATACGCCCTTTGTTGGTGTTCCGACCATATATCCTTTGGCGTACCAACCTAGACCCCCTTCTTTGGCGTATCGATCTCGATAGATATATTCGAACTTCGATAGATTACCGAACCAAGACAACAATGCAATAAGCCATCAAAATTCCGAGACCCGACTATAAATTATGAAAAATCTTCACAAAAACACAAGGAATTAATGTTTTAATGGCAAGTTTGGCGTTTTTTTATCTACACACACCAACTTGAAGGGGGTGTTCTGGGAAATCAGGGATTTGTCAGCATATACCTTTCCAGATGATCAACCACCAAAATCCTCCTTTCTAGATATTACGGAAAATCAGGGATTTCTCAACATATCCCTTTCAAGATTATCAGCCAACAAATCCTTTCTAGATATTAAGCTAGATATTCAGCATTGAAGTTTCTTCTTTTCACCTACTCATTTTGTGTATAAATATCAGTTATATATCAATGTATCAAACAAGGAAGTGAATCATAATATATATCAAAATCATTCCTTCAATTCGTATCACTAAATAACATTCTAAGATAAATTTCTTTGTCAATATATTAGATAAACAAATTGTTATATAAAAAATTAAAAAATTAAAAAATTTTAAAAAAGTGTAAAGATAAAACGTTATATTGTGTTGTCTAATACTGATTATAACGTACATATATAGATCCATATATATAATATATGTGTGATAAAATATCATGGATTTTCGATCTAACTTTTGAATTAAGTTAGAATTATACTTTATTTTCATCTATTTGACATTGTTTCTTATCCTAAATCACCATTATTTGAATTCTTTATACTATTTCTCATAGATGATGGACCATAATTTATGATGTGTACCTTCCAAGATTGAAGATGAACGTAAATAAAATGTTAATATTATGTTATTTCATATCGACCAAAACATAAATTTATATATTTATATAAAAAATAGATAGAATATAATTGATATGAATTGATATTCAAAGTTTGGAGACTAGACATACAACGATTTTTCTTGATATTCTCGCAATAACACACTGAAAATTTCTCTTTATTCATATTTTAAACGGTCACCGGATATAACTCAATTTTATATGAGTATATATGAACTATACGACTCATACTCTCCTTCCAAATACAACACCCGTCTTGAATCCAAAATTAAAAAAAAAAAGATCACACAACACCTTGTGTGAACCTCCTAGAACTATTTTCATAATAATCTTAGGTTTTTAAATGACTCTCCATCGAATCATTCACTCACAAACCTCCAAAATTTTATCGTTTAATGTGTGTGTTACAAACACTACTCTCGAATGCTCTCAAACGCTCACAAAACCTTATGAATCACTATCCTTTCTTCCTTTTGCTTTTTCGGAGTACAAATATGATGGAGATGGTGGTTTGGATGTGCAACCACCTGTTCGTTTTAAAGTTAAGCTCCTTTCCAAAATGCTTCGTAGAATTATTAAGTTATTTAATTTTCTTCTGTTTAGAATATTTCTAAATATCTTGTGATTTTTTTTAAAAAATATTTATCACAATTGGAAATATCAATAATACTGACAAATATGCATAACAAAAATATCACAATATAAATTCTATACATTATCACAAAAATAATATAAATTTCAGTTAAATGGAAATATCATGCACTAACAATGTCCTCATTTTCTATCCTCTACTCATACAAACTTATAAAATATCAGGTCTATGCATTATTCAAAATATAGTTTAACGAAAAAAGGATAATGAACATATTCAAACCGTAAATGATTCTATCATTCAACTATATATAGATTACCACTGATGGTACCTTCTCCCCTTGTTTGTTTAATTAGAATACCAAAAACATAATAGATCATCTTGTTAATGGTCGCTTTTGTTGGGTACACATTCCTATAACACATCATAACTTATTAAAAACAATAATATTAGATATTCCTAAACATTATAATATGGAGTAACAAACATTTGATTATGAGTAGCCTTCTTCCTTCAATTTAGTAATTTTAACTAATAAATATCGAAATCAATCATATAGTTTTGAACTTTTTTTACTAAAAAACCACTTCACAAATAAGGAACAATTAAAGTCCAACAAGCTTACTTGTTTTCTTAACAAAATCGTCATTTTTTAAACATAGCATTCTTTCTGGCAAAAACTAGTATTTCATATGAAGTATTTGGATTTAAACATAATATTCAATTATATCATCAGCCAAAGTATTCTTCGAAAATTCAACTCATACACCTCAAGCATAACAATTTTCTTGTACATCTTTTCAACACTTTAGTAACTTTGTGTTCTTTTGTGAACAATCACTTTAGCCATCTAGGACTCTAGGCTACCGTATATGTATACTCTTATAATTAAAAAATTTGAATCATAGTGGAGTTTTCTTACCTCATAATCCCACTAATATCTACTGAATTTAGAGTTCATAAACCCGAAAGATTTCCACAAACACATAAAACAATTCAAATCCAAATGTCACTAATTGTCATTTAGTGGGTACATGTTCGACCTATAATGGCTTTTTTTAACTTTTTCTTTGAAAAATGATGATGAATTTCAAAACAGTTGGTCCTAGAAGATTATACTGAAGCATAGTGAACTATAAAAGTTCTAGAACTCGTACCATAATATGATAAATTTTGGTTCATCCAAATGAATATCATACAAGTTACTAGTGCAATGTTCTCTTTTTCTTCCCATTTGAACTTGTTTCAACCGTTGATACCATACATGAAGTGGAAATTGTACGACTTTATAGAATTTTAACTTTTGAGTGCATATGTAGCAATTATTTGAAACTCGAGCCCCTACAAGAACACACTCTACATTTTCCATTAGCGATTACACATTTCTCATATGAGAATTGAACATTTAATCATTGGTCATATAATTGACTAATGCTTATTAAATTTGCTCGAAGTCCATGCACAAAATGTACGTTAATCAACTCAGGTAGCCTAATTGTTTTAACATCACATTTCCTTTGTATTGTTCTCTTGTGTCCATCTCCAAAACTCAGACATCCACCTTTGATATTCTTTTAAGTTTGAAAGTAAATTAAAATTTTCTGTCATGTGTCTTGAACAACCACTATCAAAATACTATATTGAATTTTGTTCATCTTAAATAGAGGAAAGTGTACTGTTGCAATATAAACCATATTTTTAAACCTTATTTATTTCAAATTAGGAGATGTTCAAGAAGAATACTTCCCTCGAAATTTTTAGGAAGATCAATAACGATCTTCTTCCTAATTTCTTCTTGATGGTCAATACATATACTCAACATGAGTTCTTCATGGTATCCAAAGAGAATAGTTTTCTCGTACTTTTCGTCTCTTGAGATAATAGCATCTGGATTAGATATGGTCCTTCTTTCCATAGTAGTAACAACTTCTTTTTCTTTTTGGAAGATAATTGTTTTTCAAGTTGATTTTCGTTTAAGGTACACTTTGTGGAATATGAGGTATTTTCCATGTGTATTTGATTCTCCATTGTTGTAAACCATATAAAAATTATTTTGTTTTTTTTTTTATATTTCTGGAGATAGTCCAACTTATTTGTTCTGCTAGTCAACATCTTTAAATTTCTTATTGTTTCTTCAAGTTAGCTTTTAACTAGCGTCACTTCTTTCTTTCTTTGTTTTAGCTTTTCACAAGTATATTCTGAACATATTACTTCGATTTCTTTAATAATCTCAATGTTAAGTTTGTTAATCTTGTTGTACTTTCCATATATCTCTTCTATTTGAGGTCATCATCACGATCTTCTTCTTCTTCTTCCATATTTCCTCCTTCGCCATTTGGGTCAATGATTCTAATGAATGTTATATAGTTCGCCAATATCTTTGTCATCACTTTATTCTTCAAAATTTGAATTTATTTCTTCTTGAGTGAGGATTGAATTTTGAAGGATTTGATCAACATGATTACAAAGACAAGCTAAAAATTGTAGATCAAGTTGTAGATATTCAAGAATTTGCTAAACAGAGTGAAGCAGGGCAAAACAAATGGATGAGCATGTGATTTGAAGCAATAATAAATTCTTAGAAATTCAAGTGACAAGTAACCATAGAAGAAACACCAGGAGGCGAGGAATTGGAGACAAGTATATAGGCTTGAAGGCTAGACAAAAGTTGTCTCAAAATCAACAAAGAAGACCAGAAGATTAACAGTTATATTGTCATTTTTGTAAGACCCATATATGTTCTAATTTATAGTTAAACAAGATATTTTTATTACCATTTGTAGTAAGGGTGGAAAACATGATATGCAAAGTATGTTTTGTTTAGAAATTTTGGTTATTGTTGTTTAAGAGCCATACACATCGATGAAGAGAAGCATTACAGAATTATCTTTATTCTTTGTGTTCATCCTCTTCATATTGATCTTGTTGTTTAAAAAAAATCCAATTTTGATTACAAATTTTATACAACATCTTAATTAAAATTGTGATTGCACAATTACAAAGAGAAATGAATGAATGTGACTACACTAAGAACCATATGTGTTGCTAAAATCCACTTAAAATACAATAATATTTTGGATCTTCTTTGATTGTTTCCACATTCATTTTTTATTTGTCCAAATCCTTCATGGTTGAAACATTTTCTTGCATTCAAGGTTTTCCACATGGATTCCTTGTTCTAAACATTAAGACACTTGTTATTTATATGTGCATTCCATTTGCATTCATACATTATATTCTTGATTTTCTTTCTTTCCCTCGATATGTCTTTGAAGAATTGAGGTACACCTCAAACTTTTTCAAATACTTGTTGAACTTTTCCACTAAGACAAACATATATTTTGATACTTACTCAATTATAGATCATTTCAAGTTCTTGTAAAGTTATTCCTTGATCAAATTCTTTGTTAGTAAATTCTTGTTCCAATTGTAATTTCTTCTCTTATGATGAAAGAATTTCGAAAATCTCTTTAAAGTTTGTTTTCTTGGTGTTGAAATCCATATTCATTGCAGTTTGTTACATTCTCGTTTTCTCTCATTTCAAGCTTCTGAAATTGGTTTTCAAAAATGTCTAATCTTGTTTCTCTTCACACTTGGAGTATCTTCATTTATTGTCTCGAGCATTTCTAAACATCCTTAGCATATCATATTAAATTCCTTGTAATCTCTTGAATTCATTCATATCAACTTAAGCAAATATGACAACTAATTTTGAATTATTAGTGGAAAGTTTATCTTCATTGATCAATTCCATGAATATTCACCTCATTTTATATTTCCAATACCCATAATTGGATGTGTTTAGCACAACCAGTTTGCTATCTCATGTTGTGTTCATCTCTCATTTTGGATCTCTTACAAATGTGTGAGGTTAACTCCTCTTATTTGTTGCAAGCTCTAATACCAATTGAAAATTTTGAGAGTAGATATTCTCGTAACACCATATTTCTAAATGTTATTTATTTATATTTCAAACGGTCACTAGATCGGTTTTTTGTAAGTATAATTCAACTACTCGACTCATACACTTCTCTTGAGTACAACACTCGTCTTTAATCCAACAAAAATGCCACGTAACACCATGTATGAACCGTCTAGAACTATTCTCACAATAATTCCAAGTTCTCGAATGGCTCTTTCTTAAATCGTTCATCCACAAGTCTTTAAATTTTTATTATTTAAGATTTATGTTACAAACATTCATCTCGAATATTGTAATACACTCATAAAAACTTATGAGTCACTCTCTTTTTTTCTCTTGAATTTTCAGAACACAAATATGATGGAGAGGAAGTTCGGGAACGAATATTTGCGAATATTCGACTATTTGTATTGTATTCGGCGAATATCCAGATTTATTATTTGTATTTGTAAATTCAGATTTTTTAAATACGAACATTTTTCGGATATACGGATACCCGTATCCGAATCTAAATTGTTTTAACGTAATATTTATATATATATATATATAAATTTAGTAAAAACCAATAATCATCAAATATAATCTAAAACTAAAATTCAAATCGTACAAAGATACAAAAATACATAATATAAATAAAACAAAACATCAAATCTTCACATTCATCTCCACATCAATCATTTTTTTTCGTTGATGAGTCTACGAATATCGTCAATTCACATAAAACAATGAAACAAATTGTTAGATTATCAAATTAGTACACTAAAATAAAACTCGAATAAAAGTTATATATTTAATGAGTTCTTTTTCATATCTTATAATTTCTCTATAACATTATCTTACCCATTTAGGTTAGAACCGATCTTGAGTGCAAATTAAATATTCAAATTTGATATTTTAGTCCTCCAAATCATAAATATATTATATACTTATCTATATATTTATATAATGAGTGTTTAAATAAGATTAATAATATTTGTTAGTTTAAATTTGGTCATTTGAAATCAATTTTTTTATATATGTATATATTAACTAAATTTTATATTTAGTATTTACGGATACAAATAGTACGGATAATTAAGTCTATTATTTGTATTTTTATTTTTCGAATATCTAATTTCTAATATTTGTATTTGTTTTTATATTGACGAATATTCAAATTTTTGGTTCGAATTGAATATGAATTGGTTACGAATACTTCGAATATTTTGTTCAGCCTTATGTGTTGTCATATCTTCCTTTTATAAGTTAAATTTCTTTTCAAAATGTGTTTTGATTTATTTTCCATAAAATTGTTTAAAATATTTGATTTTTTCATCTTAAAATATTTATAAATATATATATTTTTATTTAAAATCTAAAAATATCTAACAAATGATAAATATATAATGAAATATCATGGATTTTCATTAAAAATTATTCATAATTATAAAATAATAAAAATTAAATGGAAATAGTACGCACTAAAATATATATATATATATATATATATATATATATATATATATAAAGCATGATATTCATTGAACTAGTTATGTATTTTACATTTGAACGAGTAAGCAGTGATATGATAAGGTAGCCATCTTGTATTTGTGTGGAACTTTTTGACCCATAAAACTAGTATTGGAACTATTCTTTATGTAGGTAAACTTCAAAAATACCTTTCACTGAAAAAAAAGTTTTAATTTTAAATCTACCCTTAAAATATTGATAATTCCATATTATCTTTGTCGACAATTTTTCTTTCTCCTCTAGAGCACCTCGATTTCTCTCTTTACTGTGGCGCGAAAATAACTGTTCTCTCACACCACGACAGATTCGGCGAGAGTAGCTTGAAATCGGTATCAGATTCGCTACCAATAGGTTGAAATCGTTTGTTGTCAACAAAGAAGTTTGCAATTAAGCAGGTTCCGCAGAAAAACTGTTACACTGGGTCACAGAGTCTTATATACAATACTTAATAAAAACACACTTTAATTATCACAAAACCGCACAATGCGGGAGTATCATCTAGATATTAATAGACGGTGTTAAAAAATTAATACTTATATTAATTATTATATTTTTTGTTCATGTCGTTGCGTAATTATCGTTTGTAAATGTATCAATCATGTTTGTTAATACTTTGACCGTCATGCTCTACAAATTTCTAAACAAATCAAAATCTAAAGACAATCAAGAAATTCAAACATAAGTTAAATTTAAAGATTTTAAAATTATATTCATACTTCAATAATTGTTTTTAAATTAGGGGTGGGCACCCGCGGGTACCCGCGAAAATCTCACTACCCGCACCCGAACCCGTCTCGCATGGGTAACTAGTTTTAGTACCCGTACTCGTACTCGCAAGGTGCGGGTACCCGTTGTTCGGGCACCCACAAAAACCCGCCGAAATTTTCAAAACCCGCGGGTACCCGTCCCGCAAAAAAAAACTCAAAACTCAATAACGGGAGAGCGGCGTTCGGCGGGCACACGCACACGCAGGAGGGGTAGCGGCGTTTGGCGGTCGGTCCAACCGGTCGGAGAGAGAGGCACAAAGAGGCGCGAGGAGAGCAAGAGCAAGAGCATGGGAGGCGCGAGGAGGGTGAGCAAGAGGGTGGGAGCCGGTCAGAGAGGGAG
>CM071866.1:42272986-42289762 GCA_036759665.1 Gynandropsis gynandra
AGGGGAGCCGATCGGAGAGGGAGGCGCCGCGAGGAGGGTGAGCAAGAGAGCAAGAGCAAGAGCAAGAGCAAGAGGGTGGGAGGTGCCGCGAGGAGGGTGAGCAAGAGCATCTGCAAAATTAAAATTAGGGTTAGATTAGGGTTAGATAGGTATTTAGGTAATAAATAATAAAAGTAGGGGTATTTTTGTAATTTTTGCGGATACCCGTTTATGAAATTACAAAACCGTCCCGAACCCGAATCCGCGGGTATTGAAATTAAATTACCGGAACCCGAACCCAAATCCGTGGATACGTGTAATTTTCTACGAGTTTAGGACGGATTTCTATACAAGACGGATCGTACGGATTTTTTGTCCACCCCTATTTTAAATCATTTAATATCATTAAAAAAAACACTTGCTGAGATGAGGTGTCTTCATAACAAATCTCCTTTCTTAAATACTTATATATATATATATATATATATATTTTTTAAGTAAAACAAAATTAATTAAATATAGAAAATGAATAGGATCAAACCCGTTTAATTAATGGGTTACATCAAACTTAAAAGAAATTAAATATCGATTGGTGAATCCAAAACCCAACAAAAATAAATTATCCAATCAATTAACATGCCCTAGACGTATACGACTCTCTCATTTCAACATACACAACTGAAATAAGTCTTGGAATTTTATTTCGGTTGGAAACATTGGTCGAATCTATCATATGTATTTATTTAAAATTATATTGTCTACAAAGCCAAAAAAAAAAAAAAAACAAGAAGGGTTTGGCTAGAAGTAAAATGCATATATGTAATCTACAGCTATCTTCTTTGGAAGCCATGAATCTCTTCTTGCTCTTATTACTGTGTTCCCAAGTATATGCACCACTCCTGCATCTCTACAACCTTTCATAAACTCCAATTCATCTGTCTCTTCCTCCATTGATGTTACAGTGTTCCCTCGACTGAAGCTCACATTGCTCGGAGACCCCACCGGCACGATCGTGTCCAACGTAGACACCGTGTAGTCCACTATAGACGATAACATGTCCACGTTGTTGTCTCTTGACTGTTGTTGTGTCTGGTTGCTGATGTACACGCTGCTAACATCTGAGTTTGAACATGGCTCCATCAGTGATTCCACTCGGACGAACGAGAAGAGGTTGTCGAACAGTTTGCTCTCGAAATCATCGTCTTTCTTATGCAGGTCTCTGTAACCATACCTGTCGTGTTCATTCAGGGTATGTCTTAGTACCCAATGAATATGTCCTAACCGGAATGAATATGTCTTACCTAGCAACGCATCGGAACATTCGGAATGTCTTTGGGCCAATTCTCTTCACAAGAAACCTTTCTTCCTCAGGGACGGTGTAGACAGGAAGGTACTTGACGCAGACGAACACCACGACCGAGTGAATTGCGGGGAGGTTCGTGATGAAATGAGAGAATATGTGTGGGACACCACTCGCTAGCTCGGTGTAAACTAGACCAATTCCTGGGACGCGAACGAGCCCCAGGCTGGGACCGAGGCCGAGGATCCAAGCCATGGAGATTTTGCTGTGAACCTCGAACTCATACCTTCTGACAGTCCCGTAATGCCAGATGGACATTATGAGAAAGAAGATGGCGGCTATGATGAGTGGTACCCATCCTCCTTGGTTGATCTTGAGGAGAACGGCCGAGAAATACGCGCCTTCTATTGCGAAAGACAGTACAGTGAATATAAGGACAAGTGTCCAATGGCATCGCCATACGAGTAACATGATCAACACCATGAGCATTGTGGTCACGAGCATCACCAGCACCACCGCCGTCCCTGTTGAACCAGTCAGAGTGAATCCAGGGCCTATTCGTATGATTACAAAGTTAAACCAGAGAAAGGAGGAAAACTGACCATAGGCATTTCCGATTTGATTTTGATTCTTGAAGCCAACAGTGACAGCAATGCAACAGAGCATGAGTATCCAGTTGATGTCTGGACAATATATCTGACCGATGAACTTCTTAGAAGTATGCACGACTTTGACTCTAGGGAAACATCCATGAGCCACGGCCTGTTTGATTATCGAATACGTGCCTGATATCGTAGCCTGGCTTCCAACAATGGCTGCCGCAGTTGCAACAGCAAACATTGGCCAATATATACTCCCTGTGGATCCAAACAAAGACTTTCAAAATTCATGTAGATCTTATGATTCGGTTGTAAAGAAAAGGCGAGGACAAACCAGGGATAGATTTATAGAAGGCATCAGCGTAGTGATCTTTGTTTTTCATAAGGTAAGCTGCTTGACCACTATATGCTAGAAGAAGACATGGGAACACAACAAGTGTGAACGCAATCTGAATAGCTGCAACTGGGAAATAAGCAATGTCTGCAAATAGTGCCTCTGTTCCTGTTATACTAAGCAGAATACCTCCAAGGGAAATCCAACCTTCTCGACCTCTCTTCTTGAAGTAGAAGTATATATATTGGGGGTAAAAAGCCTTTAGAACACTTGAATCGTATCTGCAGATGTTGTATATACCAGTGCCTCCAATGGAGAGAAACCAAATTAGTACAATGGGTGCAAAAAGCCAACCAACTTTGTCTGTTCCATAGTGCTGCATGCTGAACAAGCCCACTAATATGATGATGGACACAAGTACTACAATGTCTGAAACAGAGAAGTGAAGAAGAATTACGGGTCGATCATTCAAGAATACGAACAAATCTGACGGAAAGAAAGGAAGAAATACCGCTACTCATGTTTGGATTGTTGACTTTAATCCCACCAGAAGCTGAAAGAACTGCAGAATGATGATCTATCTGTTATCTGTTCGACTGAAAGATGTGTAAAGAAGAAGGTGAAGCTTTAAACACTTACCGGAAATGGCAGGCGTTAGAATGCCATCACCGATCATCATGCAACTTCCGATAAGAACAGTGACCAAAAGAACTCTTTTTCTAGCATGTTTCTTCTCCAGCCATTTCTTGGTTTTTGCAGCAAATGATCCTTCGGGGAAAAACGTTCGACTGTATGTCGTGAGCTCTTCATCGCTGCGATGCTGATTCGGAATCAGCTTCACTTTCGCATGTCTACATAGCAATGAATATATAGCAAAAGTCCCACCTGCAGCAAAGGCCATGAATGCAAGAAAAAAAGCTCAAGACTGACCATTGTCACAGACAGATCTGATCTGAGTGTCGAGCAAAACACATCCTACAAAGACAAGACAGATTGAAGCTCGGCTTTACCTTGACCATTGTCGTTTGCTTTGCAAACGATAAAGACATACTTGATGAGAGGGATAAGGAAAAGAGAGTAAATGATCAATGAAAGCGCCCCGATGACATCCTCACTGTCATCTATTCCATGAGGAAATGTATTGTAAAACACATATAATGGAGAAGTTCCTAAATCACCGTAAACTATCCCCAGACTTTGGAATGCCAGTCTCAGTAGCAACATCACAGAATATCCCTACAATCAATCATTTTTTCCAGATCAAGAACACAACATGGAACCAAATTTCTTCTGAAACCATGTCATTTAATCATCGATTCAAATGATCCAATCCCAATAATCATACCCAATGACTCGTTTCTCCTGATGAACAACTAATTAGTGCAAAAACAAAACCCTTTTTAGCTGTTGACAATACAGAGACTCTTGGTCATTTCTTGGAGAAAAAGATTCACAGTAGGATTGCTGCTGAAGGGTTAAGATTCGAGAAACTTGAAAGAATGAGGAAAAAAAAGATAAGAACAGTGAATCGAACCTTTTCTCTGTACATGTTTTTAAGCCTACTAGCTTCTTCATCCATAGGCTGATCAAGCTTTTGCTCCAACGCCCACATATTTCCCAAGTTCCCTTCAATCGTCTCACCACTTTCTCCAACCGATGCTTCATCCCTTCTCTCCATCTTTTTCAGAATCAAAATCAGTCCAATTCGTGAATAAACTTATCTGATCTCAGCCCACTTCTTCCAGTTAAACTAACAAAAATCAAACTTCTTCCAGTTCATGCAAGCAGTTCGTCTGAGAGATGAACCAATAAGAGACTCAAGTGATTACAACAGTACTTTTTTCAGATCATTTGTGAACCCTTTGGTTCAGGAAAAGCAAAGAATCTTTGCTTGATTCGGCAAAAAGCTTTAATTGCGTAAATAAAAAACCCAGAAAGAAGAACATAAAAACAAAAAGGGACACTTTTTATGATCAGACACAACCTAATCAATCAGAAGACAAAAAGAGAAAAGAACCCAATTGAAAAACACCCAGAGAGTAATCTCTTATACTCACAAAGAAGTACGCAAAAGAAAAAAGTTCATATTTTTGTGGCCGAAAAGGAAAGAACAGTTCGTAAGTTGTTTTTCTTTCTTCTTATGAATTTACAAGACCACGACATTAATGGAAGAAACAAAACAGTATTGATCGACGAAGACAAAACCCCTCACATAGACGACAAAGACAGAGAGGGAGAGAGAGAGAGAGAGAGAGAGAGAGAGAGAGAGAGAAAGAAGTGTTAAATTCTGTTTGGTTCTCTCTGTTTTCCTTTTTTTTCTTTTTTTCTAATTATGCTTTTCCAGCTTTGCTGACGATAATAACATCGGGAAGAAGATAAGGAAAATAACAAATATAAATCATTTTTTCAACAAAATAATATATAATATAATGCGACAAAAAAAATATGCATAATTGGTTGAACATTTCAACTTGTGATTTTTCTTTTTCACTTTCTGTTACTTTTTTTATAATAACTTTGTGTTAATTTGATACAACGAGAATATATATATATATATATATATATATGAATAGATGAGGAGAAAATAATAACCATATTTTGCATGAGTGGTTGGAATCATTTCTTTCTCCAGCTTTCGTTTTCCCTGTAAATAAATTTTTGTATACATTTATTTATGTACCATGAAAGAATCTAAAACTCCTTTTTTATTATATTCGCACCTCTTTTATATACCAAATATATTGAACGGTTGACTTTATATAGTCTGTATATAAGGATGTTTTAAAATATAAAATTAAATTCAGGTGTAAAATAATAATATTGTTGTACTTCCTGTTGATCATTATTACCACTTGATATTTACAAAAAACTAAAGAAAACTCATTTTCTCATTTCAGTTATATATTTTCCTTTTTTAAATCTCTATGAGTGTATTCTGAGATTCTCTATATTTGTTGTGAATTATAACATTTGTTACTCTTAAAATTGTTTTTCCAATTTTAAATAAATAAGGAAATGGAATACAAACTAAAAATTAAGAATTTCACCAATTTTAATCGCTTATTATATTGTCTCCCTTATAAAGCCTAACATTATTTTAACCTATATCAAATAAATTTCTTAAAATCGTTGATTATGTATTATATTTAAACAGCTATAAAAATACATATAAGTAAGTGAATCAAATCTAAAACATATTAATTCAATTAAAAAATTGAGAAAACAATATTTCTCTCCATCCAAGTTTCAATTTTCATATTGGAAAAAATATTTATATTAACTGAAATTTGGTTTAGAGAAAAATATCAAATATATAGAAATAGATAACCATTGTAACCATGAAATATCCAATTATTCACATACAAATTTATATCACCAATATAAAAAGTACATTTACAAAAAGAGAATTATTAAATCCATATCGTTCCAAGAAATTATCAACATTTATTCATTAAAAATTGTCATCTTGATCGGATCTATTCACTAATTAATTAATAATTTAATTAGTATTTATTTTGCAAGTAAACCACACCAAATGTTGGAAATAACTTAGATCTAAAATTTTAATAAGATTTTATGTTGATTCGTTATAGATATTGTTCTTTACTTAAATATTAATATATCAATATGTCGTTATTTTGTTTTTCGAAACTACATATATGGGATTAATCGTTTTAAAATATATAATATCATATTAATTATTTTGTTTATCGAAACTACAAACATTGGATTAATTGTTGTAAAAATTTTAGCAGAATTAGGGAAAAGAAAAATGTTGCTTTTATTGATCTAAAAAATAATGTCATACATTATCCCTTTACTTTACATGTATATGTATATTTATAGCTAAAATTAATATCATTAATCCTATTAATTAACTAACTAACTAAACTAATTAACTAACTACTTAATAAATTAAGATTAACAAGAATGTAGTTATAGTTTAATACCTCTCTTCGAGATGGAGAGTAAATATTGTTTACTTCCATCTTGGAGATTAAATTGTGGAATTGTTGAGACGATAGAGGTTTGGTAAGAACATCCGCTAGTTGATTACTTGATTGAACATGCATTGTCTTTAAAAAACTCGAATGAAGCTTCTCTAGAACCACATGACAATCAATCTCGATGTGTTTTGTTCTTTCATGATACACATGATTACTTGTGATATGTAGAGCTGCTATATTATCACAAAACAACAAAGCCGATTTTGTTATAGAAAACGAAATTTCATTTAGCAAGGATGAAATCCATACCAACTCGCAAGTGGCGTTTTCCATGCCTCGATATTCGGCTTCGACACTGCTTTTAGATAATAATTACCTCTTTCTTTGACTTCCAAGATATTAAAGAATTACCAAGAAACACACAATAACCAGTTATGGACCTACGAGAATCAATACATGATGCCCAATCCGCATCAGTGAATGCCGAAAGTTTGGTGATGGTTTCACATGGATAAAATAACCCATATCGAGGATTGTTTTTAAGGTATCTTAATACTCTTTTAGTAGCTGTAAGATGTATAAAAGTAGACGATGACATAAACTGGCTAAGTTTGTTTACTGCATAGCAAATATCATGACGTGTTATAGTTAAATATATCATTTACCAACAAGTTTCCTATAATAAGTTTGATCATCTAACAAAGGACTATCTGATGTAGAAAGTTTAGTGGTTACATCCATTGAAATTATAACTGGTTTAGATCCTAAGAGACCAAATTCTTCTAAAAATTCTAGAGTATATTTCCTTTGACTAATAGAAATACCTAACTTTGATCTAACAAGTTCCAATCCAAGAAAATATTTATAATCACCAATGTTTTTAACTTTAAAATTCTTGTGCAGAATCTGTTTTGTAGTTTCGACAACAACCTTATTATCACCAAATATGAGGATATCATCAACATAGACTAAAAGTGCAACAAAACCATCTGAATCTTTCTTAAAAAACAATGAATTATCTGAAACAGATTGAGTAAAGTTAGAATAAAGTAAAACAAATGAAAACTTAAGGTGCCATTGACGAGAGGATTGTTTGAGTCCATAAATGGACTTATTAAGCTTACATACAGGTTTTGAAAAAACTGTTTTATCAAAGACATAACCTGGAGGAATATTCATGTATATTTATTCATCTAAATTCCCATTCAAAAAAGCATTAGAGACATCAATTTGATTTATTAACCAATTGTAAGAGGATGCTAACCACAACAATAACCTAACAGTTACCATCTTGGCATCTGGACTAAATGTTTCTATATAGTCTATACCCTCTTTTGAGTAAACCCTTTGGAAACTAACCTAGTCTTGTATTTTTCTATATTATCATCTGCATTATATTTTATTCGATACAACCATTTACAACCTATAATCTTTTTATTATGTGGAAGAGAGCATACAGTCCATGTGTTATTGTTTAATAAAGCTGAAAGTTCATGATCCATATCATTTTTCCATTCTGGTGATAAAATTGCTTGAATGTAAGTTTTTGTTTCAATATTTGTTGAGATGTTGAAGATAAAAGATATGTAATTGGGGGATAATTTTGAGTAAGAGAGTAATAATCCTATTAGATAAGGAGTAGTATGAGGTTTGAAAGGAAGTTTAGAAGTAATTTGGTTGCAGTAATATTCAGAAAGATAACTAGGAGGTTGAATATTTCTTATATGTCTAGAACATATAGAGGGGACTGGAGTAAGAACGGAAGATGAGTCATGAGGCACAACAGAAGAGAAATTATCAATGGAAATATTAGAGCCAGTAGAAATAGTTGTATTTGATAGAGATGACGAAAATTCATTAATGGATAAAGGTTATACAGATTGTGGCAGCATATCATTTACTTTCATAGATTGGGAAATATCAAGAAAAGGAAATAATTCTTCATGAAAGACTATATTTCGAGATATGAGAATCTGATTTGTGACTAAATCAAGCAGTTTGTATCCTTTGTATTCTATTGGATAACCTAAGAAACATGTTGGATGAGATCTAGGGGAGAATATATGTCTATCTTTTAATAAAGTTGATACATAACATAAACAACCAAAAGTTTTTAAATGTTCATATGTGGGAGGTTTACCATTAATCTTTTTAAAAGGAGTTTTGTTATTTAAAATCACTGCTGGAGTCCTATTGATTAACTAAACAACAGTAGAAATGTAATCATTCCAATATTGTATAAGTATGTTAGACTGAAATAATAATGCTCTAGCTACTCTTAATATATTTTGATGCTTACGTTCAATTACAGAATTTTGTTGAGGAGTGTATGCACATGAATGAAAATTTAAAATTCCTTTACTGGTTAACAATTTGTTAAATTGAAGTTCATATGCATTATCAAATCGAACTACCCTAATTGACATTTTAAATTGAGTTTCTATGTATTTCAAGAGTTCTAGAAATATGTTTTTAACATCATATTTTTGTTTTAAAAAATAAATCCATGTGCATCTAGAGCAATCATCCACTAATGTAAGAAAGTATCGAAAACCATCGGTTGAATCAACTGAAAATGACCCCCATATATCCATATGTACAAGATCAAAGATTGTATTAGATTTGTTATAATTAGAATTAAAAGGTAAACGCCTCTGTTTTGCTTGGGGATAAATTTTACAATGTTGAGAATTGTCTATGGGAGTGGATTTTATCAAGGATTGAGAAGAATGATATTGAATTTTGGAAAAAGATGGATGTCCTAATCTGTTGTGCCAAATAGAAGAGGAAATATGGACAACAAGAATTGGAATGGAAGAATGGTCAAGAATATAAAGGTTGTGAGAAGCTCTATCCTTCCCAATCATCAAGCCCCGAATAGGGTTCTGTATGATGCAAGAAGTGACAATGAATAGAACATTGAGATTTGAATTTTGAAGGAGAAGATTAACACTAATTAGATTGAAGGCAAAGGTTGGAATATAAAGAACAAAATGAAATCTCAAAAGATTGTTTATTTTTATTGTTCCTATATAAGAAACCAGTAGATATGTTCCATTTGGTAGGATGATAGAAATATTATTTAGAGGTTTGATATCAATGAAAGAGGAAAATTTTTTACAAACATGACTACTAGCTCCTGAGTCTATAATCCATGAGTCTTTGTTCATATCATGATTTATGTTTAAGGATAAAGAAAAGTATAAAGAATTTATAGGAATACCTATATTTGGAGTAATGGATTGAGATGGAGCACCATGACTAGTAGACAGATTCTTGATGTTGTTCATGGATTGAAGATGAGCAAATACCTGGTTTAATTGGTGTTTGGATAAACGAGAGATGTTCTGATCATTGTCATTGCAAGAAGATTGATTGGTTTTTTTGGATAACGCTGTTTATCTTAGATGTATATGTCTGGGAAGGAGGAGGTCTTGGTCGAAAAGAATTGAAGTTTTGAGGTTTATATCCAGTAGGATAACCATATAATTTGTAGCATTTGGTTATTTGATGGCCATGAAGACCACAATGAGAACAAAAAGGACGAGGTTTAGATTGGTTGTTATTAGGATTTTCTCTTGGTCTAAAAGAATGGCTAGAAGGTGTAGGGTCGATAGAATTGGATGAAGTAGATTGGAAAATTAAAGCATCAGGAGGTGGTATGATACCTCTCTGTTACTTATCCTGGATCACTAAGTTGAAGGCTTTAGAAACAGATGGTAGTGGACCATTAGAAGTATTTGCCTACGAATTAAGGTAAAAGAGTCACTAAGACCCATGAGAAATTTTATCAAATATCATCAGCGGGTGATTTAGAAATCTTACCACTTACAAATCCGAGCTTGTTTCTGGCATTGAGAGCCATCTCCATAGAGCATCTCCATCTATTAAAGTTGAGCTCCACGGTGATTTTTTCGGATACCAGTAACACAATTCGTGTCTTGTATGTGCAGATACATGGGGTTTTTGTAGGGATCAGTGTTTATGTTTTAGGAATTTGAGGTCGACATTCTGAGGTTTGAAGAAGAAATTGAATCAATCGAGTAAAAGAAAAAATTCGAAAGAATCAGTGAAGAAGAAGATTAAAAAAATTCCGACGATTTCTTGAAACAAAGAAGAAGATGGCAAGACGAATTTGGTGAAGAAATTAAAACCGGATACTGATGGAAGAAGAACCGAATCAAAATCGGAAAAGAAATCAAAGAAACACCGACGGGGAAAGATGTTACACCGACGGGGAAGTACCTACGGGGAAATTGAATCAATGAGACAGATAGAGAAGCTGAAGGGAAATATGCCGACGAGGAAGATACCAACGGGAAAGAGGAAAATGAAGACACCGACGGGAGAAACACTTACGGGAAAGAGAAAAACGAAGACACCGACGAGAGAAACACCAACGGGAAAGACAGTGACGGGAAAGAGGAGAACATAGAAGTGGAAGGGAAAGACTCCGATGGAAAGACTCAAACAGAGACACCGATGAGAAACTCAATAAATCCGGAAAATGAAGAAGAAAGGGGAAATTGACAAATTTTAGGGATTTAGGGATTTTTAGGGTTTTTAGTAACCCTCAACTCTGATATCATTTTAATAAAATTAAGGAAAAAGAAAAATGTTGATTTTATTAATCTAAAGAATAATGTCATACATTATCCCTCTATATGTATATTTATATCTAAAATTAATATCACTAATCCTATTAATTAACTAACTAAATTAATTAACTAAATAAATCAAAATTAATAAGAATGTTAGTCATAGTTTAATAAAAAGAGTAATATCATGTGGATCGCTAGTAATACATTGTAGATACTAAGTATTTAATTTCCAAATATATCATGGTCCGGTAAAAAAGTTTAAATCTAAATTTTTTTAATTAATTTTAGAGGAATTTTGTGATTAATGTGATGTTTTTTAGATGTTCATCTAGATTTAGAATCAGATGAGTATTTTATTGAGATAATATTTTAAAAATAATAATTAGATTATTGATATAATTTATATGCGAATTTAAATACGAATAAATTCCCTAATGTAACTACTATAATTAAGTGTATTTCGCAGCATTCTAGAAAAATATTAGAAGTCAACTTATAGAATGATTAGATGATATTCACAAGTGGAATTTCAATATAATCATGATCCCGTCGAAGACCTTCACCTCATGAGTGGGATAACATACTCTTTCACATCCTAAAAATTATATCATTATTTTGTTTACGATTATGCACATTTGAATACATATTATCAAACCTTATAAACATTTAATATGCATACATACATATGCGCATGATTGTGACGGTATATCATATATTTAATTGAGGTTTCATTAATATATTGGAATTTTCTTTTCTTCTTTGTAACTATATATATATAAATAATTTGAAAGGAAACATACGAATATATATAATTACATAGAATCTATATTATATGAAATTATTGAGTAAAATATATCTTTTATTTTATGTAATTTACGATGATAAGTTGGAGAAAATAATACAAATATTTTAAATATCGTGATCTAGACCTTCATTGGATGTTCGTCGGTTAATCTGGATTTTTTTTTAAAGAAATGATCTAAAATTCGGAATATCAGAAATATCATCATAGGGCTAAACCGCTTCAAAAATACATTTTCTTAAAATAATTATTAAATCGGGAAAAAATTGAAGAATAAACAAATTTGCCCTTAATGTTCGAACGTGAAAAAACCCACGTTCTGCAGTTTTTCGACGTGAAAGAACTGTCAAAAGCGAGAAAGCGGAACAATTTTTCGATGTGAAACCTGTTTAAAAGTTTATAGCATGAAAGAATAAGTGAATTCGAACTTGAGTGGGAACGATTTGAAGTTGGCAAGAAGGAAAACGGCTAGAATTAGCAACAATAGTGAAGAAGAGGGCACGAGTCAATCTTCAATGGCGTCAATAAGTGTAAGTAGATTCTAGGGTTTTGCAAGCTTTCGAGTCACAAAATGGTTTATTGATTTGAAATGGGTGAGTGTCAGTGAGTCGATTGGGTCGCAAGGGTCGCAGGAGTTGCATGAACATTTTTGACTCATTGAGTTGGTTGAGTCGCAAGGGTCGCAGGAGTTGCATGACCATCTTCGACTCAGTGAGTCGATTGTCTCAATGAGTGGGATGGATCGCAATGGTCATTTGAGAGGCGTGGGTCGATTGAGTCTCAGTGAGTCGGTTGAGTGTCGCAGAGTGTTTAAGGGTCGTTTGAGTCGCATGGGTCACACGGGTTGTTTGAGTCGCACGGGTCGCACGGGTCGGTTGAGTCGCATGGGTCGCTTAAGTCGGTAGAAGTATAATGTATTCGTAATTGGTCATTTTGCAGGTGGCGCCAAAGCCGAAGTTTGTGTATGAATTCAAGCACATGGACAGAATGCCAAAGATCACCACCAAGTGTTATCCTCACGAGACAATAACGACGCTGGGAGGAATCTTAGATGAACACGAGTTGCATTACTTCGAGAAGGAGTCACAATTTAGGCATTTATTCCATTTATAATGTGACTCCACATTGACGAAGGTTCAAATGTCTATCCTACTAAATCACTTCGTGATTATACGGGACAAGACGGAGTTGTGGTTCGTCATAAACGACATTCCCATCCGGTACTCTACAGTGGAGTACGCACTAATTTCCGGATTGAAATTCAGACCATATCCCAAAGGAAATGAGTCCATAAGGGGTGTCACATTCAGGCTGAAGAATTTCGACCGTGGAAAGGTGACCTCCGAACAAGTCAGTGAAAAACTTGTGAAGGCGAAGAATTCCGACGACCAGAAGAGGTTGGCAACTTTGATGTTGTGGACACAAGTTATGGCTCACAAGCCTTCAGCAGAAAACTCTATCAGCCATGATCTCATTGACATGGTTGATGACTTGGAATTTTGTGAAGGCTTTCCATGGGGTCGTTACACATTCGAGAAGATTGTGGATACTTGTCGCAAGAGCACGTTAGTGGGGAATCACCGAAACCAAAATGGTATTGTGGCGATTTCATGATCCCACTAATGGTAAGTTGTATATATTATTCAAATAACTTGAATTTTTTGGTAGTTTTTGCATTCTTATCATTTTGTTTTAATGTTTCAGTTACTTCCATTCGAAACCATCCTTAGTTTGGGCAGAAAGGGATGGTATGTTGAGGTTGTGGATGCGCATCGATCATGGCCAAGAATGTGCAAGAAGATGGTTAAATCCAATTTTAACCCAAAGTATGTAGAGGGTCACAGAGGGTAATAATGGTTATTTTTTGTTTTTCAGGATATTCTAAGTATTCTTCGAGCTGAACATGAAGAGGAAGCTTTACTTTTTGATCTGGAGGATTACGAGGGATGTGACGATCCCGATGTTCAGAAATGGATGGAACATCTTCGTAGAAATCCGAAGGGTATTTGTTGGGAGGATATCCGTAAGCAAGAACTGCTGACACGAAAAATAGCTCTTGGTAATCAAAAAAAGGAGAAGGAAAAAAGGACTAAGAGAAAGAAGAGCGTGAGTGAAAAGATAATAGAGGTCCAAGATGATGCTAATGCTGATGCTGATGCTGCAGTCCCTCTGACACTAGAGCAGAAATTAATAAGGGAAATAAGGAAGTCGGGGAAGAGAATCATCAATGCCGAAAGAGACATTCTAAGGGATGTTGGGATTCATATGCCTAATCCAAAATCAAAGGCTGTTGAGAAATTTGCGATCACCGAAAACCAATCTTCCAACACTGTTAGTGATTTTGGTTTTGAATTCCTTCGACGTCCAAATCCAGTGTCAAGAAAAGAGCCAAGCGAAGATGGCTCAGAAGAGGATTTGACAAACATTGCTCCTGATGGAGTTCCACCAAGTAAGTAATATTTAGTGAAAAGGTCATTTGAGTGTCAATTTCCATCGAGAGTCGGTATGGGTTGCAAGAGTCGGATCCGTCACAGGGACATATAAGTCGTAGGGTCGTTAGAGTCGCATGGGTCGCATGGGTTTCATATATCGCATGGATCACTGGGTCGCTAAAGTCGAATGGGTCGCATGTGTTACATAATCAATGTAACGAACAATGAGTCTAATGAATGAAGTAATTTTATGTAGATGCTCCAGTGGGTCCTGTCGAAGAGGTGCACACTAAATATACTTTAGTGGGTCCTCTCGATGACGTCGCCGACGAGGTTCCTGTCAAGGATACTCCAACAGTGTGTTCTGTCCAAGAGGTCGTCGCTATTGTCGAAGTACCACCAAGTAAGTACGGTCATTTGAGGTCGCATAGGTCGCATTGGTCGCAAGGGTCGCATAGGTCGCATGGGTCGCATTGGTCACCATATGTTTAATGAAGTAAATTTTATGCAGGTGCTAGACCTCCTCCGGCGAAAAGAGCAAAAACAGTGGTTCAAGAACCTTAAGGGGAAGAGGAGTTTGTGTGGATTCCCAAGGGTTTATTAAAGGGCTTGATAACCCGATTTTTTTCCTTCATTGACGCTAGCGGTGAAAAGTGACTGATCTATATTGGTTCCTGAAGGCACCTCGACATGAGCGGTGGTGGAAATCTGAGCTAGATATTCCCCGGGGCCGAATTTTTGGGAGATTATATTAAAGGCCAACGTATGGATTGAAGATGATGTAAGTTTTTAAACCCTTAGTCTCACAGAGTTTTGTGTCATATGTATTCATGTGTGTTAATTTTTTTTGCAGCAATTGGATGAGGCGTTGATGGTGTTGTCTTCTCACTCGACATTGGGTCCCAGCGCGAATCAAAGTTATTACGTTTGTCCTGTTGCTTTCATGCAGACGCTCTCGCTGTGGATGTACGAGGATATGGAAACTTTGCTGGAAATGCTTAGTGATTTTTTGAATGCCAAGTATCCATTCAGAAGTACGAAGACACCAATTAGTGAGTATGAAGGTTTTGTCTCGGTTCTAAACATTCCATCGGAGGAAAGTCGATGGGTAGGATGTCATTGGGTAGCCATCAAAGCGGATTTCAAAAACCCGATGCATCACGGTATACAACTGCCAAATGAGGCTTAAGAAAACGCATATCGATCTGGTGATTGAGAAGATAAGAAAAGTTGTCCCCAAGATGCTCATTCTCGGAGGATTTCCTTCTTTGGCTTCTGGAGAAGATGAATGGAAGTATGAGTATTATGAAGGTCTGTCACACAACCAAAGCGGGAATGACTGTGGTGTTTTCTCCTACAAATTCGTAGAAGCCTTGTTAATGAGAAGGAGGAATGTGTTTCACTTAATTTGCGACAACAATGTTACTTCCATGCGTGAGAAGATGGCGGCTAATATATTTAGTAATGGAGAACTTATCTATTCACCCCAAGAAGACTAACTTGATATTTGGTACATTGTTTTTTTTTTGGAATGGAAGATGTAAATATTTGATACATTGTTTTTTTAAATATTTGGTACATTGTCGCAGGGGTCAAACGGTCGCAGAGGTACAAGGTTCGCAGAGGTACAAGGGTCGCACGGGTCCAAGGGTCACAGAGCCTCATACGACCCTTGCGACCCATGTGGACATTGCGACCCTTGCGACCCATTTGTCCATTTCGACCTTTTCGATTAATCTTTTCAATGTCAGACTACTGGCTTTTCCAGATGCTAGCTATGCTTTTTATTTTACCAATGCCACATTCAAGACCATTGGGACACGTCTTTATTACCCCTATATTAAAAGGTTCTTTAATGTGGTCAATACATGCACCTTGGTCATTCTTTGTATTTAGTGTCTTTCTAGAATTTTAGGAGTCTTGTAGCATTTATTTTTTTGTTAAATATGAGTTTATAAATAGAGGAGGAAAAACCGAAAAGCTACAACAATTTGTAGCACCAAATCATCTCTTGTTTCGAGTCTTTCATTCTCTCTAAAAGGCGATTTCTAACATCTAACCCTAAATTCTCTGAAAAATCCTTGTTACCTTTGTGAACGTTTTGACCTTCGTCACGAAGGTCACATGGTTGACCCAGGGCATCGTGCTGTCTATTTGTTACTCAAGGTCTTGGTAATCGTCGAACTCGGTCTCTATGCAGATACACACATGTACGTACAACGTGGATGGAGGACTTTTTGTTGTATCTGCACTACATAAGGTCTTGGTAATCGGCAGACTCAGACATAAAGCTGTATCCGCGTTACCAAGGTCATGGTTGGAGGTCAACTTGGAGAAGGCGTTGAGTCACACACGACTCTCCTTGCGGGGGAGGGCTCCGATGTGTCTCTAAAGTCGGAAAATTTGACCTTTTTTTCTTTCATTTTTTTTCTTGAATTTATTTTTGCCTTTTTTTTCTTGAACTTCTTTTTGCCTTTTTTTACCCGTTGTGACCTTTGAGACCTGTAACCTTATGTAACTTTTGTGACCTTTGTAACCTTTGTGACCTTATATAATCAATATTTAAACGTTGAAAATGTCTTATTTTGCATCTATTGATCGTTAGATTATGACCCATCCGACTCATGCGACCCAATACCCATTATGCGACGCTCAATCGGATATGACCCTTGTACGACTCATGCGACCACATATGACCCTTGTACGACTCATGCGACCACACATGACCCATATACGACTCATGCGACCACATATGACCCTTGTACGACTCATGCGACCACAC